>QNGE01002017.1:0-48446 GCA_008508345.1 Paragonimus westermani | reverse complement strand
GGACGTAGTCTTTTTCAGTAGTTAGGTCCCTTCCCGTCCCCTTCTTTTTCCTTCTCTCTTTCTATATAGGGATTGCTTTTCCTTCATGGTTGTGTGGCAGTTAAGCATTGGTGTGAACCACTGATGTATTGCTGTCTATGATGATGATGATGATGACCATCCCTTTCAGCCTTGAGTCGTAGCCGTGGGTACTGTAGCAAAAGTCGTCCCCGATTCTGAAAATAGCCAATGAAGCCGTCAAACAGTAAATAAATGAGAGGAAAGTAAAAGGACTGACAAAGAAAATAGTGAAGCTTCATAGTAAGGGAGAAACAGAAGTGGTAACCCGTGGTCACGTCGTACCCTGCTCGTCTTGCGGCTTCTACCAACCATTAGCAGCCACGCTGAACAATGTGTAGTGTGACAGACACCCCGTCGACATACGAAGTACGGATCCAAACCAGCGAAGACAGCATTTTCATCATCTCGGTTATCGACCGCAAACTTGCATATTTCCAAGAAACACACCAACGGACTGTTGCGCCACTACCACAGTCAATCCATTCGATGCTGGATAATCGGCAAAGACAGCGGTGGACAAATGCCGCGTTTGCGTGCACCTTCCATAACAAGGGGCCAGGTTACCGGGCCACAGAGAAAAGTTGAGCGCGCACACATAAACCCTACTTTAGTCGACGAGTGGAAACCTTTGCGGTACCACAAGCGACGAAAGTTGGTGAATGCACTTCAGGCTCTCGCTAAGCTATCCGGATGACACCACCCAGGTAAGTGAGGCGATTGACAATCCACAGCGGTCTGTGTGCAGTAAAAAGGATGAGGTCAGTGTTAACTCAACTTTGTAACACTGTACTTTGAGAGTGTGAATTGCACAGCCTACAAACCAGTATGATCTGTATGTTCTGTGCGGAAGTGAGGAATGCAACGCCGTCCATATACAGGATAGTACATAGCCTATAACCCGACAGAAGCTCCATTCCAAGATCCTGGGAACCGCCAAGTGTTCCTCCGAGGATATCATCCAATACATGGTTGAAATGGAAAGGAGTGATCGGAAAACCCTGTTGAACTCCACAGGTTAAGAACGTGCGAGATGGTTGTTTATACATATGTGCAGGCTTTCTTTGACTTCAGTCACTGTGACAGGCCAATCTGAAACAAACGCCACCAAGCAGCTCTGCATTTAGGGTGAGCATATAACCACCAACAAATTCGCACACTTCAGAGAGACTCCTTCACGATGGACCGTGTGAGAGAATCATACTAAAATCGGACTTTAGGTCCGAAAATGCTACTACCAGTGGCTGAGAGGGAAAGCTGCGATGCACTAGTGTCCGTTGCAAGATGGCCACATGATCGGTTCACTCAGGACCAGGTCGGAAACCTGCCTGTTTTGCCCTATTTCAGAAGTCGTCGCATAATTAAACCCATGAGCGTGTTGGGTATGGAGGAGACGACGCTAACAGCTATACCGTTGTCCCTACACTGTTTTTGGAAGTGGGAACGAATGATAATGAGTAAAAGCCCTTGGCACCTTCTAGGAGCTCCGTACCGAACCGAATGTGATTGGTCCGGAGAACAATCGTTCACCAACTTTGGGAACAGCTCGAGAAAGGTCAGGACTTAGCGCACTGTTAAGTTCCAGTAATTTCAGGCCTAAAGCCACTTTGCTTTCGACGGAGGAGAGCCGAGAAAGTCGGGAATAACCATACCTCAGGCCGGTTGAATCGTTCCCCAAAGCCTTCACTCCATCTTCTCAGTCGTCAAGACAAGCTATGCATTCACATAAACCGTCTCACTACCATTTCGGGAACTTCCGATGCAACCAGGAATCACGAGAACAGCAGCCGGATATTCGTTGAGGAAAACGATTTTTTTATCTCTTTGGAGCGTCTGCACACGTAAGCCTCACACAAAAACAAGCCTCGTCAATCACCTTGTTTAGCACTACCGTATGCTTTCGGTAAAGGAGCCAAGCAAGACAACGTCATCCGCATACTACGGGTCGGCCGAACTAGTGCCAGAAAGGAACTCAACACCAAGTTCATTGGACTTCAGAAGCGCGCATTCAAGAATATCACACAAGACTGAACTGGAAGGGAGAGGTCGGATACCTCTCGCCCACATTAAAGTAATGGACGCTAGATACAACTATCCATAAGAACTTGTTCTGCTTACAGGGTAGGCATACCTGGACGTGACAGAGACTAGACTGGTACCTCTGTGGTTATCATATAGAAATCAGATCCCCTCCTTGAAAGCAGGGATAACCGTTGATAAGTACGAAAGACTCCCCTCCAGTTTCCGACATCGACTGAAGGTTGTTTGTCAGTTCCGATATCAACTACTCCCCACCATCTTCAAAGAAAACAAGGAGTACCAGTTCAGGAACCGTGTTACGCTTCGGACATTAGCCCAAAAGCCGGACCTGCGAGGTAACAGAAAATAGGACTTTGTTGGAAGGCCCCACCCAGAACCAACGCTCTAGAAGCCTGGCTCATGAGACGCATAAAAGCTTGCCAAGCCGAAGGGTGTAGTGAATAAGACGCCGGTGTCCGCCCCGGTCATCGCAGCGTGCAGCAGGTATGTTGTAAGCGATATAAAACCTCAAATAGTGACGAAAGTTTTCGGTCGGCAGTCACGGTCAGCCGTTGGGCGACTGGAATGACGTGGGATGTCGAGTCAAAACCGAAGTTGGGGACAATTCCATCATCCAAGGTGATAATAATTAGCTTCCTGGAAGCAACAAAGGTAAGGGGAAAGTATCCGATGAAAACGTGTTAGAAGTGATACACATGGAAACTTGACGAGTTACTTGTGTGAACCTGTGAATGACCACCACAGTCGCAATCGCTGACATGGTCAGAATCAGACTTGTCTCCTGAGAGTTGTCGCACGTATTACGCGTGATTCCCTTGAAGACCCAGACGACTGTTGGGATCCGGATAATTCTCCTACCCCAGAAACTCCGTAACAACGAATTTAACCCCCTGATTGAGACAGAACCCTAATCCCTGGAGAGGTCCGTGGTACTTCATTCGGGTCAGACACCTTGTGACGCTTTAGCAGTGAGATAGCTCGCGACATTTCCAACTCGGGTGGAGGCGAAACGTCCATCAGCCAGGAAGTATTCACAGGATCTTGAGACGAAATCAGCGGCGCAGACGGCCAGGTGAACTAGTTGTTTGAAGTGTTTCGCCTGGTGTTGTTTTTGTTGTTGTGGACTGTAGAGGGGTTCGTCGTTGGCCTCGCAGATTGTCCTGATTATGCTTAGATCTTTAAAAGCAGCGGCTCGTTATAGTTGGAATACGTCCCGAGGATTTTCAGATACGGCAGCTCATTCCACTTAAATTGCGCCGGTTGACCTCTCGGTACCTATAAAGTTGCCTTCTGAGTTGATCATACCAACCGAGTTATATCTGCATACGACGAGAAGTACCTGGAGGGTGTGGAACTGTTCGAGAGAGCAACGAGAGATCTATTGACTGACAACCGAATCGACTTTGGTATAATACGAAATTGTGCTCAAATTAGGCGAAACTGGCAGCGACGTTACGGATGCCCACCAAAACAAACTGCAAGTTTGGCAAACAACCGCATAGTCAGGGTCCTAGCAGTTGCCCTGGGTTGATTTATGACCCTCCAGGCAGCCTCGTCAGCGGTAACGGGCTGTAAGGTAGTCTACGTAGGCATACGATCGACTGGGCTACAGGGTCAGCAGGCGATCAATCGACGCCTGTTTTAACAGACGCTCCATTATCTTGCATGGGATGCTGGTAAGACTGATCGGCCGATAACTAGCAGGAGGGTGACGATCACCTGCCTTAAATATAGGTGTGATAGTTGCCTCTCCCCATGCCTCCAGGAGAGTTCCGGTCTGAACTGTTTGTCTGAACAGATCATAGAAGAGCACCGCCAAACCTAGGGTCGCTTCTTTGAGGATCCAGGGATGGACCACGTCTGGTCCCATGGCACTATAAGGATTGACCTTAAACATGAGAAGTCAGCTGTCAGGAGTGGGTATTGGAAGTTTCCCCTAGAGTGAATTGGATGCCAGTTTGGTGGATACATATTGGACATTGCTGAACAGTATTCTCTGAACACCTTGGTGAACACACTTGGTGATTGGAGGTTTCCCCGTCAGAAAGGCGCAGAGAAAGCGCTGAGGTCTTAGTTTTTCTATGACGAAGTATATACTTGAAAAGAACATTCTTATTCTACCTGTAGGATTTTCGACTGTACCTGTTGGGTGTGTTGCCAGATTTTCCGCTTCACCTGTTTCGTAAAGAGCGAAAGACCTCTAGATCATCTGGCTTACCCGTCAGCTTCTGCTTAGAGAATAGACGAAAACGTATTTCAAGAAGACGACGTATGTTCTGCGGAAGAGGTGCACCCGTCATGGTGAGACTGAACCTTGACGTGGTGTGACGGTTTGCGCATCTCGATGACCTTTTGGGCTAAACTGGAAACAGTTACTCCTACCAGGCAGGCCAACATGTAGAGGTCTGACAAACCATAGTCTCCTGGTCCTCCAGGTTGGAGGTTGGAAGATGGTTGACATCTCTTCCCGAAAAACGTACTATTTCTGGTGCGCTGCCACCCACCTGCTGCCGTGCGGTACAGGCTATTGAGCCGAAGCCGTCGGTTGAGAACCCTAATCGTTCTCCTGTCTAGGTCTGGGCGTCCTGGCAGTACCTCAGCCCACACATAACCATGAATCCTCATAACATAAACAATACCATACTGCATCGGCCGTCTCGCAGTATAAACCGGGTCGCCCTATCTGCTGCATACAGCAGGGTGGATAGACGGAAACATACTACTGCTGACCACTCCCCCACTGTCCTATCAAATTTAGCTACCAGGCCACTCCCGATTTCCAATTCTCATCACTCCTTTGCAGGTCCCACAGCTGACACAATTAATCAAAGTAACACGGTGCCGATAAGTCCCAGCTCTCGCCAGACAGTACCAGACCTCCCTCGTCCTATTCTTCAACCCAGAACGCAAATTAATATAGGTGCTTTTAACGTTCGTACTCTAAAACAGATAGGTCAACAGGCTGCTCTCGCACGAACGTTGGACTCGCTGCACATCGATATGTGCTGTATCTCGGAAACTAGAATCTACGACAGTAGTCAACGTATGGAATTAACAGCACCTGCACTTTCTACCCGATACTGGTTATACACTTCAGGTGACTCTCCGGCCGCCGTCACCGGTCAAGCTGGAGTAGGTATAGTCCTCAGCACGACGGCCGCAGCCGCATTGGTAGATTGGATTCCTGTTAATAGTAGACTTTGTGCCGTCCGCTTGGCAGGTTCTGTTAGGGTCAGTTCTAGACGCAAAAGCGTCAGAAATCTTTTCGTTGTGTCTGCTTATGCTCCAACTGACTGTAGTGATGTCGGCATAAAAGACTTTTTTTATTCGGATCTGGCCGCTCTCCTCCGGTCGACACATGGTTCTGATATAGTCGTTCTGGCCGGAGATATGAACGCCCAGGTCGGCCGCCTTGGTGAGGCCGAATCTCGTCTAGGTGACAGGTTTGGGATAGCATCACATCGCTCGGACAACGGCGGGCGACTGTTGCAGCCGTGTGCTGAGCATAGGCTGTTTCTAGCTAGCACTAGTATTAGGCATCGTGCGCGTCATTGCTATATTTGGCGCCCTCCTTCTCTGAATCGAACCTGGTCCCAGATAGACCACATAGCTGTTAGTTACATGTGGCGGGGTTCCGTTCAGGTCTGTCGATCTTAGTGGAGCACGTATTCAGGTTCAGATCATGCACTCGTACGCTGTCGTTTCGTACTCACTTTTGCTGAGCAAAGACCCCACCGACAAGAACGATTGGCTGTTGAGAAACTGATAATACCATCGGTAAACCATAGGTATCAAACCAGCTTGGAAATCTGCCTCAGTAGTTCTCACTCCGATGATCTTGATTGCTGCAAAACCCAGATCACACGGACCATTCGTAAAGCAGGTACATTATCATGCGGAAGGGGATACATGGAATGAAATAACATTGAATCTCAGAGAAATCCTTGGAGTTGTTAGAAGCCAGGCGGAACATCCCTCCTGGAAGTTCATATAACACGTCTAGAAGAGATGTCCGTAGCAAATTGAAACGCAGCCTAAAGGCTGATTGTGGGGCTTGGTTATTGGGAAAAGTTAAGGAGATGGGGACGGCTTTTGTTTCAGGAAACACAGGCAAACTGTTTAAGTTTATCCGTGCAACCGGTCACTCGATAATAGTTCCTATATTCAAGAAAGGTACCAGGGGCTCATGCGAAAACCACAGAGGAATTAGTTTGACCCCAGTCATTTCTAGGGTTCCGGCACTCACAAGATGTCGGCGTGGACCTCCTACCTGGTGGAAGACTGACCGATCTTGATTATGCTGACGACAAGGTGTTGCTGTTTGACAACTTTCAAGCAGCACAAACAATGCTAGACGCTATTTCGCGTTCCGCAAAATACTTCGGAATGAGCTTTGCAGCCTCAAAATGCAAAGTGCTTCTGTAGGATTGCTGTGGCCACGTATATTTGATGTTAGATAATGTAGTGATGGGGGTTGTTGACCGGTTTGTGTACCTAGGGAGCTGCATCGGCAGCGGTGGAGGTGTGGGGAATGAAATAGGAGCGCGTATCTCTAAGGCTAGGGCGGTATTCGCTAATTTGAGACATCTCTGGCGACAGAGGGGTATTTCGCTGAAGCTAAAAGGTCGTGTATATAAGACAACGGTGAGGGCCGTATTACTTTATGGTAGCGAAACCTGTCCCCTCAAGGTAGAAGACGTGAACCGATGTCTGCGCTCAGTCGCCCCTTTCGGGTGACACCAGCGTGTAAGTAACGAAGAGGTTAGAAAGCGGGTGTTTAGTAGTGATTACCAAACGAGTTCTTTTGTTCAATCCCTACGTTTGCACAGGCTTAGATGATTAGGTCACGTGTTAAGGATGCCAGCTAGTCATCTTCCACACGAAGCACTGTTCGCTGACACTGAAACCGACTGGTGTAAGGTGCGAGGTGGACAGATAATGACCTGGCGTAGGAAAACCAAGTCGTTAACCAAGGGGTTGGCCACTGTTGATCGAGTTCGCCTCCCGGGCTGGGGCCCTCGCGACTCACACAGGCGGTGGTTGGAGACTCTAGGCGAGATGGCAGCTAATCGAGCTCAGTGGTGTGAATGTTGTGGTTGTTTGGCCGAGTTGTCTGTGATGTGAGTGCAATTAATGACCCGGGGCAGTGAAAGCCGTAAGGAAGCTGTCTCGCTGATGACGTCTTACTCTCACTTGCAGCTCGGTTGTTTGTTCACAAGGTGTAGGCACCTTGATGTTGAATGTCTGAATATATCCGTAGTTATTTTCAGTAGTTAGGTCCCTTCCCATCCCCTTCTTTTTCCTTCTCTCTTTCTATGTAGTGTTTGCTGTTTCTTCATGGTTGTGTGGCAGTTAAGCATTAGTGTGAACCACTGGTGCATTGCTGCCTATGATGATGAAGAAGAAGAAGAAGCGATGCATGACAAAACTTCCACAATTTTCAAGGAACAAATGCCTCATCAGCTTCGCGAACGGCGGCTTTGAAAGAAAGGTAGTTTCAGCTTACTGACTCAGATGCAATACTGAGTGTACTTAAGAATGTCCCTAATGCGTTTCGGAGCCAGTAAGAGATAAAGTCAAAGGCTAGTAGCATGTGGTCACTATGCTCTAGCGGTGGTTTGATGACCACTTTATCTACCAGGTGAGCTTCATTCGTGATAACCAGATCAAGCAAGGAGAGTGTCTGTCCTCGACGAAGCCTCTTAGGTAGTTCGACATGTTGTGTCCAGGCTTTCTCACGGATCAACTTTGCCAGGTTTCGAGAATCCGCAGTCAGTCCACATGAGAAGCAGCTACAGAGTTGAGTTTGGGTTCGTTGAAGTCACCCATAATAAGAAGACGGGATAAATGCTGTGAAGATGTGAGACGGTTTAAGGCGACAAGAATTGCTTCGTCGTTGGATGCGCTACACGACGGCGAACGGTACATAACACCGGCGTGAGGCGTGTCACGTCTAAGATGAGTTTTGATCCAGAATGCGTCTCTGTTAAAGCAAGAATGTGAGGGCTAGTGTCGTGGACCAGCTGTCTCATTTCCGGCAGTTTGTCCAGAAGGCTCAGATAGTTAGTGTACACGCACTTGAAGGATAATTCCGCGTTTGGCTGGGTATAAAAAAGACAGGAGATTACGAATAAGCGCTTGAGAGGGCAGTTTAAGTATAGAGGAGAGGTGTGTAACTGGCGGTATGGCTTAGTGAACCCTCTTGGAGGTTGGAGGTCGTTTCATTCCAGCGTGAACATACGTGAGCGTCTCTGTAGAGATTTAGTCCGCTTCTGTTGACCCAAGGTCGATGACCTTCGGACCGCCCTCGCTTTTGGAGTTTCTGGAGGGTGATTTACAGTTTTGCACCATTAAGAATATGGTTCAGGTTGTGGATTAGGAAAGAACTAAGAGTGAAATGATCCCGATTCAGCCGAGGAAAGAGCGACTGGATAGAGCTATGTGAGGGTCATTTTGGATGCAGAGGGTGACATCAGGTCGCTGACCCACAGTTAATCACATTTTTGAGACTGATCTGTGGATCACGCGAACTATCGTTCTCCCCACTGCGTGCGTCAAAGAGTTGCAAACCACTATCATTTTCCTTTTGATTACGCCTTTTTTGGTAGCAGACTTCACGTTCGTATTACTGGTCAGTTATTCGTTGTTTTGTATCGCTTGTGATTATCTGCAGTGAACGCACACATCCCAGCGCGCTTCTCACATGTGCGTTGAGGGATATAATAATTATTATTATTAGGAATTCCCCAAGTTGCAAAACGTTGCGGGGACCGCACGGGCCCCTCGCGGGCCACGGCGGGCCAAAGGCGGGCAGTGAGACTAAGGCCCCGCATGGGCCACGCGCGGGCCAGAGAAAAAATCGCGAGAGAAGCTTTGAACGCAGTCCGCAAAATTTTTAAACGGGTTCCCCTTCACATTTGTTACGCGCTCCAGGCTTACTGCCGCCGCCCATAAAGAATATTGCAAAATATCCGTAAACATGGAAAGTNGCAGTAACCACGTAGTTGAACTTGGCAGTCTGGTTATTTATGCGGACCAAATGGAACTGCAGCACGTGCTGTGTTTACCAGTACCCTGGGTCGTCTGAAATATAATCTGAGACACGAAAACTCACGGTGATTCTCCTCGGATTTACGCCGCCGAGTGCTGGCTTTGGGATTGCGATATCCGGCCTTATCATTAGAACGTACACATCACATCGCTAGCGAATATGAGGAATCAGAAGACAGTTGAACCAGGACAACGTATCTGCTGCTATGCACAAATGTATCTAAGTGTGTAGATGTGAAAAGAAAGCCGAGTCTGGCATACGAAGCAAGTTGCATTAGATACGGGCAGAAGTAAAAATAATCGGCGGTATGGGTTCATCAGTATGGCGTGGCTAGTTCCTTGTGCTTTGGTTCGTACGCCCACAGTTTCCTAGCCTGGCAACGCGAATCGGAAGTGGTAGTGAGAAAACGGCGAATCCGCAAACAAACCTTATTCATTGATTTACTCATCGTACGGACCTCTGTACAGCAAAAGCGCTAGGAAGCTGTACTTGATGGGGCCTTTAGTTTAACTACACGCCAGCCGCCAAATGGGGACGAAGTTCAGCGGAAAATCTGGTCGAACTTTAGAATTCCAACAAACGTCGGGCTGTTTGTGTGGCTTCCCCATTATAATGACCGAAACGTTGCCATTTCATAGAGGATAATCTACAACGCGAAGATGGTGCAGGTTGATTGTGCAGCCAGGAGTGCAGCTGCCACATCCACGCCAACGCAATAAACCTGATGTTAGTAGATTGCAATGAACCTAAATTCGTAGGGTGAGGTGAACAGGCGTGACGGTACTGGTAAGGTAACTCGCAAGTGTCATGATGTTCACGATATTGCGGACATCAAAGGTGATCTCACCACTCATGTCGCACTTCCGTGGGTGTGGAAGTGCGCAGTTCCTTTAAAGTGTTATCGTTTGTATATGTCCTGTGCTTGGCTTGCTGGGACTTTCACGAGTGTAAGAAATTGGACGGCTTCTGACAAGAGCCGTTATGCCCTGTGAACCGAACTAAAAATTATTCTTCCGATAATACATAAACCTAGTTCCGACGAAGTTTGAAAACCCTATCAGGCTCTCGGCTAACAGTTACTACGTATAACAAGAAAATAAATATCCCTATGCTTTGTTTAACCGGTACGTCAGAACCGATGGTTCTTTGTTTTCCGTGATATACGACATAAACCGTCTTGTTTCAGGCGTCGAAAATTGTCATGCGGCTAGTTTCGGAAATATTTTGGCCGCAACCGACGTGTTCGCGTTTCAGCAGGAATTGAGAGCCTCGTGTCGTCCACTACATATTTGAGGCCGCTGGGTTGAAAGTAGTGAAATACGGTATGAACACCGGTAAAACGATTTAACTTATTTCTGTCTCCTCAGCATAGTATTTCCAGATGTTCACTTAAGTCCATATGCACGCTTGTGGATGTGAATAACTACGGTATACCACAGAATACACATCCGCACACTGCCCGCGTTCGTACATATATATATATAGCTGCAACTATGTAAGTGTGCGTATGCCCAATATATTATGCTTTCCAACGCGCGTGGTATGCGGTCTACCGTATACCAATGTATGTTATATCTGGTGCATACGGATAGACATGGGATTACTCACACAAAATGCGTGCATATTTGCCCTGCATCTGTAGTGCTTACACTATGTCTCACCATTCATGTCATGCGCAGCGACAAAACTCCTCAAGGCTTCGGTACTCACCGCACGCATGTCAGAGAGATGTGCTGCTCTTGTAACCATCGGTGTGACTGACCAAAGAGAGACACATTGTTAAACAGAGATAGAATGCTTTACACAGGATGATCTGCCTAGGTGGAAACCGTTCGATTAAAAAACGGATGTGCAACTGTGAACAGTTTTCGGTGGAACATTGGTATTTTCGGTTGGTGAAACGTACCAGATATGGTGTTTGGCAACCTCTATCACCATTTTTACCAACATCGTTGGATCACTGTGACCTGACATGTTTTCTGTGCCTTATTAAAAACGTAGACGGTTGGCTGGAAACACTGTGAATGTGCAAGCTGAATTTGTTCATTTCTATCCGAAACCTCCTCGTTCCTCGAGAAAACGAGAAAGTAGAAATGTCATAAACAGTGGAGAGGTAACCTTCACCATTTTCCACCTGATCCTCTTTGATTCCGCTATGCTCATCGATCGCTTGGTGAACTCAGCTACATTTTGATGTCTGTTCCTCGATTTTTTGATTCGGTAATGTTTGCAGGTAGCTATGCACAACGCAAATACCCAGCAAAATTCTCCTTGTTGCAAACTTTTTTGGGGCGGACCAAAGTCGCTTTTTGCACCCGTCTTTGGGTGTAGGTTGGAAAGATGTAACGGGGACAGTCGCGTTATTTTTTAGGATCACGATTGTGTATGCTAATTATTACAAATAGGGGAATCCGAATATTGCCAAACTTGTTACCATCTTGTAGACGAGCCAGCGTATTCTGTCGTGCCCTAACGGTCGAACGTTTCTGCAACCCACATTTCAACTTCTGATGATATTCTGGCGGAAGGAAACAGGGTAGCTCAAATGATACAGGATATATCGGGCGGAATCTCGAATAATCGACGTGGGTAGCTCAACAACCCTGTGAATTCACCCAGACTGGCTCGACCCGTGTGTTACATCAATGTAGACTTTCATCCCACTCTCTGCATACTTCACCTTTTTGTGCTTACTATGTTTGATGACATAATTACGCCCACATGAAGGTGGCTTGGTTGCCATCTTGAATTCGGACGTTTTCCGCTCTCGCTCCACCACCGACGAGACGTACCATTTTGGGCGTATGTGGTTTTTTATATTGGTCGATATATCTGTTCACATAAATTCGCTGATATCCATGTATTTTCTATCACAGAAACACTGCCGGGCTGTTTGCGGTCGTCATCTGTTTGATTTTACCCAGGGGTGTTATGTTCTAGCGGTACTTCTGGAATGAAACGCAGAGCAGATTTCACACCGTGTGTCAATGTCACATCCAGCGCTGACTGAAAAACAACTGTTTCTCCATATAAAGCCCGCCGTCGTCTTCCTTACAACATTCTCATCCAGTACCAACATATACTTCACAAGCGCTGTGCCATACTCTCAGCCATAAACAGTCCTTGGTAGGACAGAAGCTAGGGCGAGTGTCTGGTAAGTCCTTCTTTTACGTCACAAGGTGCTCAGTCTTCGGAGCTTTCGCAATAAGTCACAAAGCGCGTCACGCAGCTCTCTTCGTCTCCGTAGTTCGACATGATGCAGTCTGCCGAGAACGCGATTATGGATGACTCCCAAGGAATGGCACCATGGTCTGTCGTTAGGACTGACAGTGACTTTCAATGCACTCGGAAATTTTCCTTCAGAGGCAAGTCACAACGTTTGAATTCATGCTTCCTTCAATTCGCAGTGTATCAGCTAGTTCAGCGGGACCTCGGAAGGTGAACTGTTGCGCTATATGCTTTTGCGAAGCGTACACCGAGATCATGCAAACAACACATGCAACTTCAAGCTGAACGGAAAGCGTGCCGCTAAATGCCCAAGATTATACACATCCATGAAACGTGTGCTTCATTCAATGAATGTATACTGTGAAGGACAAATTCATGTTTACTTAATAGTTTTCATCCGAACAATACCAGATATCAGTGTGTTCAGCACTGCGGGGGCAGCTGAGCAACTGAAGTTCATGGATGAAGACATGTACACAACGGAGCTATTAGGGAATCAACCGTGATGCTGGGCAGAAAAGTAATGTGTAGTGTGTACAATATAGTATTCGCAGATCAGTGGTATTTTCTCGTTCTGTGCCGATTCAAATTGGAAACGTGGAAAATGAAGAACGTAGAGTAAGAGATGAGTATGTAGCGGCGAAGAACCGTTTACGGAGTAGCCTAATTAAATGCTGATATAATTCACTAGGCTAGCAGTGACAAAAATATGAAAGAATGCAGGGGAAATGTTACAGAGTCCAAACGAATTTCGGTAACCAAATAATTCGATTCACAGAGGGCGTTCAGGGTTGGTCAAGATGACAACAACAATATTCGTAACGATCAGCATCTGAAAAGTAAGGGTATTTCGGAGCTACCTTGGACTAGAGAATCGCAACCGGAGCTGCGACGAAGTTCGCAGTATGACGGAACTAAAAAGCTGGGGTGAAAGATGCGTGTAGTGTCGTCAGGCGACTGAAAAAACGGAGAGGAGAGCATGTCGGTGTTGTAGCTGTCTAGAGATTTTACTGACCTGGTTGCGGTATGATGTGTAAAATAGTTCCAAAGCTCGTAGGTACATATTGTAACCAGGCTATTGAGAAGGCTCGCATGATGTAGGTCGTCCGATTGTTTGTTTGCTTGCCATGTGACTGTGGCGCGAACCCGAGAGACAAACGCGCCACATTCGTCCTGTTCACTCGCTCGTCGAGTGCCGGTCTCAAGCCTTTCTAGCTAAGTCGCGCGTTTACATCCCTATCAGAGACCAATTGTAAATTCCGACTAATGAAGATTTGGTCCCTCTCCTCAACGGCCTTTTGTTTTTCGCGTTTTATAATTGCTTACCTAGAGGAGAAGCAAAAAGTGAGACGAGTACTAGAGCTAGAGAGGTTACAGACCGGCACCCGACGGGCGAGTAAGCCGGAAGAATTTGATAAGTTTGTCCTTGGTGTTCGCGCCACAGTCACATGACATGCAGACAAATAATTGGACAAAACAAACCATGCGAGCTTCCTCAATAGCCCAGGTACTGCAGTGCTAGTTCCTGAATTCGGAAGCCTAAAGTTTTCCAGACCATGAATGGAAAATCGCACGGAGAAGGCGACGAATCTGCAAACGAACTTTATTTATTGGTTTACTCACCGTTCACAAGAGACTTCAATGTAACAACTGAGGGCTGTTAGGGAGTTGGACGTGAGAACACCTCGAGCACAACCGCACAGCAGTCTCCAGAGAGGAGGCGTGTGTCGACGAAAATTTCAGTCCACCTTTAGAATTCAAACAAGCGTCAGACTGGTTGAGCGACGTTCCTAACGGTAATAGCTCAGCATTGTTATCCTAGTGAATATAACCTACATCAGTAGAGATGGCACGGACTCATCATACCGCTTCGAGTAAAACTGCGATACCTAGGTCGGCACACTAATTAGTGTGCAGACTACTTCGTAGTCACGAGCAGTGTGATGCTGTGAAGCTACAGATTCATGTCGATAGGGTCAGTTTGTTTAAGAGCCCACGTGCATAACTATGGCCAATCCTTGGTCGTTTGACCAGTCCGAAAACAGCCGTGTTCATCGTGGGGGCATTTAGTGGCGACTAACAATTGCGCAATAGTGAACGGTGCGCCAGCTGTCATAGAACTCATCCTTGGCGGACGAATTCTGCTAAGGTGCTATGCCCAAGTGGAAGCTTTATTCGAAAAATGTATTCCCTCCGTGGATTTGAACATCTTCAAATGTTCCAATCTATCATCAACCACCTTTTGGAAAACCACTACGGACATTCAGTGCAAGTGTCTACGATTACAATTGAAGGACCACCTAAATGGTTTCCCAGTTTTGCGCACAACAAAACCGTGACCTAATGTTCACCTTTTTGCTTACGTTACATGCTTCACAATTACCTTGATCGTTATTTTCAGGTGTACCGTGTTTTCGAGTTTGACGAGGGATCAGTCGCTACTGCCTACCAGTCATGGTTCATCTCGCATGATGAAGTGCGTTGGTCACGACTAGGTTCAAAACAAATACGTCGATTGCTATCGGAGCGTCTGCGCGCGCCACCATCATCAAAAGAGTACACCGTGAAAGTTCTAAGGTGCACGGTTAACGTTTACTCACACTTACTCACTCCTTTCTAGACGACCTTAAAACTGCTATGCGTTTGAAAATCATCCTGGAGGAACTGTCCGAGTTGCCATCCTCTGACGCCACTGTTAACATGGAAGACAATGAAAAGCGCGTCATGTGAGTGCTCCACGTTTTCTAGTCACCTTTTCCAGCAAGCGAATTTTCAGGCCAGACTTTACGACGGATGAATTTCGCGCACCTAAAAGAAAGGCGTACAACGTGGACGTGGATTATTCGCCCACACCTCCCCCATCGCAGTGCATGGTCACTTCAACGGTCACTACAAGTCCGCCGACGGGCGTTGCGTTCTTTCCAAAACAGCCCTGTTGCTACCAGGTATACAGTATATTTCTTATTTTACATTTCGCCATGCAGCTCCTTGGTGAAGAGCCCCGTGAATCCTCACGTGTGTGACATCCCTACACTTCTTGTGACTATAAAAGACAAGATGGACTCATTGCATGGTAAGCCTTCCGGATGTTAAATAGCTGACCAAAAAGATGACTTCCAGAAGGTCGTTCATTCGAACGTGCGTATGCGAGAAGAGATTCATTCCCCGAGGCTGGAAATGAACGTTCTGCGGTTTTCGCTAGCCAAAGGTCCTCCGAAAGTTTCTGACGACTTTCCAATTAAATTTCCAATGAACTCCGTTCAGGACATTCAAATTCTGAACTCAAACAATTAGAGGACAGTGGTTTGTACCTACAGATGGTAACGTTTCATAATTCCTGTCTAACACCTAGGTAGACTGATTACGTGAATAAAATCGGCGGAAGATCGATGGGGAACTGCGCACGTGAAATAATGGGTACACTAGTAACGGACGAGTTGGCGAACAACATCAACTGGAGACGGGTTAACAACAAGTTCTCCTTTGCGCCAACACCCCTGTCGCAGATGATTGTCGGTAAGATTTTTTATACGCTAACTGCTACAATTCATCAGATGCCATCATGCGACGTAAATTCTCCGGTTCGTCACACAAGGCTGTCAAAGAGAATCTACAAAGATGGATCCAGAAAGCTAAGGGAAGATATGCTCGGCTGCCTGAGAGAAAATCACACCGTCCCATGGATCTACCGAACGAGGACGCGGACTACCCCTGATCGTCTGAATGTATATTATGGTGTGTAAATATGTGATACATTATTACCACAATCACTGCGGTGTTTTTGTGAGCATCAGATGCTTTTTTATTTGTTCGCTATAGCTGGAGTGTTGGGTTAACGGTGGCAGCGCTGAGTTATCCGTTCGAAGCGTAATCGTTAAGTGACGCGCGGAATTGAGAAAGATTAATTTTTGCGTAGCACTGTAACGAGCAACCGGAACCAACAAGCGCGCACGGATTGAATTTGAGCTGTGTGATGGGGCGTGCTGCTGTGTTGTTGGTGCCGTTTGTGTAAGTCGTGTGCATGGCTTACCGGGCCTTCGGCTCATGTTTGTTTGTATCGTTTCTCTTTTCAGAACTGTTGTTCGAACCCCCACTTCGGAAGAGCGCTGCCCCCTGGTCCGTCCACGTTGCCCGAAGGTTGGTCCGCGAATTCACGGGCCTCCAGAGTAGAGTCGGCTGGCCTGCATGTTACAGCACATGGTTTACTAATAGACCATGTGCTACGCAAAACTTTTCCACGACCGTCCTATGGGTGATCTAAAAATGTTCAGTTAGGACGCCGATAGGACACTCTCGGGACTCTCATGGGATACTCATGGGACACTCATAGGATAGTCGTGTTTGCTGGGACTCAAGATCCTTGAATAAACGCATTGGGCGCTCAAAAAACCGTACTATGGATTTTGTGATGTAACCCTATGTCCTAAGAACCACTCAGGACCATGTGCAATTATCCTACACCCTGTGGCACTAAGGATTAGCAGGATCGTTGATGTACGCACAGGGGGTGATACCGGGTAGGTAAGCATCGGCTGTAAAATATACACGTGATTAGTCGGGAATTTTGCTGGCGCTCATTTAAAAATTGGCTGTGTTTCGTTAACTAACTGTCTGATCTACGAGTAATTTGTCGCAAGGGCTCAGACAACTCATATACCTGCATCGAAGAGCTACTTTCTTGTTTGCTGTTGCGGAAAGGGAGACGCGAAACTGTGAAGAAGATATTTCGAAATAAGGCTTGGGGTAGGGACCGTGGACGACTCCGAATTCACACTGACAAATTGGTCTGATTGCCATCCTCTGCGGTTGCGGGCACGGTATCACGGTAGGTAAGCATCGGTCGTAAAAATGCACGTGATTGGTCGGAAATTCTGTTGACGCTCATTTAAAAATTGGCTGTAGATTGGTATGTGTGTGTGATGGTCTCCCTCCAAGTTAACATGTGTTTTGTGTGAACGCTCAGCATGGTGGAATGTGGAATATGACTTTTTTTGTTCACACATGTGCGGAACGGAGGAGTGCTGGATGATGTATGCAATATGTGATCTACCGGTATTAGTTGCGATTTGTTTGGATTCATATGGTTGTTTGTTTGCCCGTGCAAGGCTTGGCCATATGGGTAAATTTGGAGTTAGCTTGTGTCGCGGATGGGCGCTGGTCTGCATCGTTAACGAAGGTGGGGTATTTAAATGTAGGGCTTAGAATTTCCGGTTGATTTGTCTGGGTGTGCGTTATTTTGCTTTATTGCGATTTGTTTGGATTCATATGGTTGTTTGTTTGCCCGTGCAAGGCTTGGCCATATGGGTAAATTTGGAGTTAGCTTGTGTCGCGGATGGGCGCTGGTCTGCATCGTTAACGAAGGTGGGGTATTTAAATGTAGGGCTTAGAATTTCCGGTTGATTTGTCTGGGTGTGCGTTATTTTGCTTTGCAGAGCTGCTTGCGAATGGTACATGGTCAGAGTATAAATGGATGGTCTGTTTTGATTGAGTATTTCTCCTACTGTTTTGTCCGGCGTATTGGGGTGTTCTGTGGAATTTCGTAGTGCATACTCTGATGGCACGTCACGAGGGAGGTATTTCTTGCTTATAGACCACTGAGTCAAACGATGGAGCATTACGGGTAGGCGTAGTTATACCTCCTGTACTGTTTCCCTTTTGGTTGGCATTGGTCCGGTCGTCGTGATAATGATTGCGTTTCGTTGTGTGAGTTGCGTGGAATTGAAATCAAATGTTCTCGGTGTGGACATCGAGACAATGATCACTGTGTGTTCATATTTCCATCCTGTGCATTGAAAGTTGCATACGATCACTGTTAATCATTTCGCGTGTCATACCGAATCGCTAAGTGTTAAACTAATGTTGCAACATTGCATCTGTTTTCTCGTTTTCTCTCGTTTCTCTTATTCTGAAATGTTGACAACTAAGCGTTCCACATGGTATATTGATTGTCTCTATCGACAGTGACTCGTGTCTGATCTGGTAGCGCTTGGAGTCAGTGGACACTATGTGAGGCACCGAGCGTTTGCGGTTGCTTTGGGGGCCAAACTGACGTGCAAAACGTAATATAGCGCTACGAGTGTCGGAATAGGCATCAGTCTAAGTCCACTGGCCTCAACGAACACCGGTATAATCAGTAAGTCTGTTCATTTGTCAGTGTTGTTTTCAATGGCTGCTGCCAAGACACCGCTCCGCCGTTGACTGGTCACGTACACACCACGACAATTGATGTCGGGCCCTCAGCCTGAAAGGAGGGTTAACGGAACGACTGGGAAGAACGAAGGGAGTCCAGCACCGCCATCGACCTCGAGTGTATACGTTGTTTCCCAGCCTCTTCCGCACACTCTGCTTTCTCCTACGTTGTGATATCCAACAGCGAAGTGTGTAATAAATGCATGCATATGAACTTTGTCAATCTCTGCCAGAAATTACTCATAATCAGACAGCTTCCTTATGACATCCAACCAACCAACCGGCAATAATCCGTTGTTTTCTTTGTACAACCCAAACTGCACACACACGGTGGAACAATCGTGAATTTGTACTTCTTTTCGGAACAGCACAATGCTGGCTACATTTGTTGCCCCCAAACAACACCTTACGCATCGTTGCAGACAGCACCCATTGAAATGGTCGTTGACTGCTAACCGTCCAGAACAATACGCATGATTCCTGGGTAGACCCACTGAACGCTATGAAATTGTTATTGACCACGTAGTGTAAGCTCTCGTTATAAGGACCACACGGAACCATATACAATAATCCTACGGTGAACGTGAACTCATGATAATGTAACGATCGCGAGTGGTACATGTGAACACTGCATCACACATGCTTACATGTTATCAACGACAGATGTACGTTTGCTGTGAATTGCGCCCGTACGGAGTAACCTACTTTTAACATCGAGGGTACTTCCACAATCGCGGTATCCTCGCATGGTGGTAGTGCATCTCGAGCAACCGCAATCGTTTCTTTTTCAACAAGTACACCCACACCTAGTTCATTGTAAAAGGCGGAGATACGTAATTATGACAAAGTGTATTGTGTAATTGTTCACCATACAAAGGTCATTTGGTTGCGCACCAGAGCCCCGTTTGCCCATCCCGTAGATGGTTGCCACTGCTGCACCGCTTTGAGGAGGGGTTAGATTTTGCAACAGTCCCGCCCATCTTGCAACATAATAACGGAAATGATGAGTGCGGCAAAACAGGATGGACGGGGAAAAACGGAATAATCAAATGAGGTAGGTTAAAATGCATGACATTAAGCGGTTAATGCAAGCAACCAGTGTGCATATTGATGACATGGTGAGTTCACAGTTGAAAGTAAACGGTGCAAGCGGTGAAACTGGAAACGTGCAACCGATTAACAGGAGCGATATTTGAAAGCGTTGGCGACATTTGGGTGTCCGGCACAACGCTGATGCCACCAACGGCAACAGTTATCACACTGGATCCAGTCGGTTAAGTCCTCATCTGCCAAATCCTCTCGGCCACATCCCAAACAATGTTGGTCGTCCACGGGAGAAAGGTGCTTTCTACGAACGCCACCTTTACTCTTTTTGTGACATACTTTGACGAGGAGTTGTTGCTGATGTGGCGTAACCTGACAATCCTAGCGAACTCCGTGTCGTCCATCACTGCAGGCTTGTTTCCAACTCTTACTGTCAGGGACGTTCGCCGCGTAGATTGCTTTCGTTGTCTCGGTTGAAAACTGGATGTTGGTGGCATCGGCACCTTTGAATGAGAGTAGCTTTGCCTTTCAACCTCGGTGTCAAAGCTTGCAAACGACCCTACGAACACTTTTTGCCTGATGTAGCTAAATCCAAAAACTGCTTCAACGCTCTCACAGTCCACTCATAACTTTCACTCGGCATGCTGCTCACTACACCACAAATGTTCGAGGTAAGGCTCTTAGTCTCTATCAGTTTGCTTGCATTACTTTTAACCGTTCTCTTGATGAAACATCCCGAGCGTGCACCGTTAACTGCGCAGCTTCGAGGATATTTCGGCAGTAACCACCTACTGTTTCTCAACATATTGCTTGCATCAATAAGATCATTATTACAACACCACAGAAGGTGTCTGCATGGCAGCTCCCAATTGATGAAGAACGAACACGTACAGGACCCTTGACCGTCAACGTTGACGACGTGTTTATCAGGAAACATTACTTTGCTCGGTTGCATGTCCGACGCGCAAACAGCCTTCTTCTAGTTATCCCCGGCTACTCTTAGTGTACACGGAGAAAGGTGTGCCAGTGCAGTTACGCCGCCCGTTTCACATGCGAAACGTTCACCCTTCAATAGCGGCATCGTGAAAATCCATGTAAATTTCATTTCCAAGTACTCGTTTCGATTCAGTATCTTCCTTACGCAGTCGTATAACGTTGACCGAGGTGACAGATTGCCCTTGATGTACCTATTAGCCACCTCCACCCTGTTATTAGTCCCATTCCCGTAGAACACACTGCCACGTCCAGCATACATGGCCCAGTGCTCCTTCACAGGAAGCAGGCGAGTTTGCAAATATTCACCAAGCTCCCTATTGTGATTGCAAATGCTGTTAACTATCCCATTAAATTCATCTTCGGATTTACAATACAACAGATCACTCATTTCTCCGGCGAGAAAGTTTCTCTCATCTGAAGATATCCCCTTCACTTGCCTACATCTGTCAACCATATTCTGTTTCATATGAAATGAACGAAACAGAACCTTAGCGTAAGGAGAATATTCTTCCAAACATTCCAGCTGTGCCGGGTGCCTATCTGCCACGATCGTCTTCACATCCCTTGTTGGCATCAGTTGCTTGAAGCTGTCCAACATGACCTTATAACATAGCAAACTTTCATTAGGGAAAAAACTATAAAAACGCTCCTACCTTTACCATTACAATCCGTAACAACATCATGTCATAAATGGCTCCGTTGTTGCACTCTGCTGTGGAATCTGGCATGATAACACTTCTATAAGTTACGTATAGTACTTGAAGTCTTTCAGTCGTAAACGACAGAACCAACAGGTTACCCTCATCGTTCGGTTTTAACTACATAGGCCCTACAGGTTCTAGCATTTCACGCATGCTCCCTTAATCGCAATCCGGGTGTTCACGTAATCGCTTCCGTCGTCTTAACGACCTTACGTCACTAGGATTCGTTACTATATCATGCTCACACCTAGCGTAATCGATAATTTCATCGGTTCCGTGGAAACTATCCGACAACCTACGCACAGCATCCTCCGCCGAACTTTCTAGCCTAGGGTTGTCGGGATATACTCCCGGGTCGACCGACATTGTCCTGTGATTGTGAACCTGGTAACAGTGCGATGTACGCAAAGCTCCCTCCTTGTGCGATACATGAATAGCCGACGGACACCGAAAATCCTGAAACCTGTAACACCATATATATATATAAACATGCAGAAAACGAAATACTCACATGTGATTCACGCTATCCATCCGCCTGCTCTTCCTAGTGCAGTGCACACAAAACAGGTAGCAATGCTTGTACACTGCACATTCCGGAATTTTCTTCCCCGAATTACGGAAGTACTGTGCACGTGTTACACAATTTTTCATAACGTAACTCGTTCCTGTCTCCAACCGAAAATTTCGCAACATTCCACGAAATTCCATGAACATGTCACAACGTAAACCATCGGGGAAGTATACTCGAAACACTTCACTGAGGTTCATCAGTTCCGACATCTTGCGCAAAAACCGGTTATCTGCCACCCAACTCACCAACGCCCAAATTTATACCACGAACTAGCCAATTACCAATCATCGCATCCAAATCTGCCTGCGAACACTCTACAGCCACCAACGCACTTTCCCAGGGAACGTCAGTCGTGTGCCCTGCTAGCACACACATCAAGGATTATTTCGGGATAACTTACAGCAGTTTCGGGGTCAAATACGCTCGGCATTTGATTGGTGTGTGCTTTAGGGATGAATTACGTCAATCTTAGGATAAAATACGGTTGCGCCTCTGTTAACAATGGGGGATCAACAAGAATAAACGTGGATTAAATGTTGCGTGATTAAATTCGCTATCATTACTTGTCTCCATGAATGTGTTCATATGAGAACCGAGAAGGAAAACCTTCACCTATAAGGAATCACTCATTGTATGCATAGTCGTCTTTTGTTCAGCTACACTTCAACGTACAACGCGTTTAATTTCGTAATAATCGAATTTCATTTCGTTTCTCTTGGCAGGTTCATACGTACGCTACAATTTCGTTGCTTCGTTTGAAGATATCTAACAATCAGCAATCTGAACAAAATGTGAGTTCATACCAACGAATGTATATTGCTCCCAGTGGGGTATAGAATTACTGGTCAGTCGTTCCACTATTCAGCGTCACGTGCGCCTTCCAGTGAAAAGTTTCCACGCTAGCATCTTCAACGCTGGGCTGGAGCTTGCTGAGTGCCATGCACCCAGTTTGTTAGGTATTTGTCGATAGTTCATTTTTGTAACCCACAATGTTAGATATTCCCGAGCAGGCAGAACACTGTCAATTGTTGCACGAAACCCGTGATTCTGAGGATACCCAGTTTGTGTTGTCAAACAATCCTGTCGACCGGCTTCGAGATTGGGGTGTTTCAAGTAATCCTCCCAGAGTGCACGTCAACCGGCTGTTGCAAATTCTGAAAGAAAAACTGCCTGAACTGCCGTCGGATGCAAGAACACTGATGGAAACCCCGCGAACTTCGTTGGTACGTGACGTGCATCCTGGTGAATTTGCATATTTCGGTTTGGTTAATGGCATTACACAAGCGTTGCCATGTCACCAGTTGCGGGACGTCGTCACCACTGTAATACATTTGAATATTAGTGGCTTGTCACTGACCAAGCCGAGCAAGTACATTTTATGGCCTACCTTATGCCGTCTGTGCGAGCCCTTTGTGTCACAACCCTTCATTGTTGACATCTACGGTGGAAAGGGCCAACCGGAGGACATCATTTGTTATCCTCTTGACGTTGTTAATGAACTGCGTGGTGTGCTATCAGCAGGTGTACTGTTCGTTAAACGAATGCGCAGCCATAGTGGTTATTATGGCTGTGATAAATGTAACCAGAAATGACTGCACTTCAATCGCAAGGTAACGTTCACCATGCATGACGCTTACACCAGAACCGATAATACTTCTCCAGCCTCACGTTCAGTGCACGCCTCTCCATTCTGTTCCCTCCCCATTGATATGATACTTTTTTCCTGATAGACTACATGCATTCTGAACGTTTGGGTGTGGTACGTCGTTTGATCAGCAACTGGACCTCAGGGTCTATGTCACAGAACGCTCGGATTAGTTCTCAAGCGATTAACCGAATCAATGCTAGAATGCTGCAGTGTCAAACAAGCTGGACCTGTGATTTCCCCGGCAAATGTCTTGGGCTCCTTGAGTTGAAGCAGTGGGAAGCAACGCAATGTAGACATTTTTTGCTTTACCCAGGTCTTGTTGTTTTGAGATGTGTTTTGAACGATGCGAAGCATATAAACTTTTTAGATAATTCTGTAGCTAGTTATCTTCTTTGTCAGCCCTCTTCCCACCTTGTTTATCATGAGTTCTGTAAACAATTGATCAATGTGTTGATGTTCAATTTTGCACGACTGTAAGATCAAGGTGAGATGGTGTATAGTGTACATTCGATTGTCCATCTTGTTGACGATGTTTTAAACCACGATACCCTGGACCAGATTGCAGCGTTCGTATCTGAATCATTCATGTACAAACTGAAATCTACGGTTTATGGTTCAACCAAACCTGTTAGTCAGATTTGCAGGCGTTGGTCTGAACGTATTTCCGCACCCGATGTGAGGAGTGGTGTTGCCTTGTATTCACATATCGGTATGCCTGTGAAGAGTCCAGCACTTCGTCAGTGCCCACATTTTTTAAAGGATAACGTTTTGTTCGCTAATTGTGCTCGCAACAACGTTGTGATCATTGACAACCACACATGCCGCATCTGAAATATGCTTCATCCTGCTACCCCCGGTTGTGCACTTTAATATAATCCCTTTCGGAAAACTGCAAACCACACACACAGTCTGCCGTCGCAGCATTTGTTTATGCTTTTAGTGACCGGACCCAGTGAGGATATTTCCACGGCGCCGGTATCGCGAATACTGGCCGTGTTTGCTTTTTCCGCTGAATCCACACTTCGTGTGTATGCCTATTTTACATTCCATTACGTAACTATTCACTGTATATTTCTTTCATCACCGTAAACCCTGGTTGTTAATAAATGAAACGTTTCCGTTTCAGATGTACTCCGTCGTAGCTTCCGATGACCAAGGTGAGGAATCTTGTGCTGTCCTCAATTCATCATGGATGAACGATGGCTTTGCGACTTGGCCGGGTGTGGCCGGCCCCTCATTCAGTGAAAATGTCTGACTTCGCCTAGCACCACCTATTGGCTCCTCGCGATTCCCTGTGACTCTCCTCTTCCAAATAAGTGGATTTGAGCAGTTTTGGTCCACTGTTTTCAGACCATTATTTGAAAGCTAGGCGATGGGCCAAGAAGGCGGAGAGTACATCAGGTTTAGACTCTTCCGATGTTACTATCAAGACGAGAAGACATATCCAGCGCATCAGGTAATTCTTGTGTCTATGCTTCAACCTATGTGCATAGCAAGCCCCCCAAACGACTGTCGTCGTTGTCATCTTCTGTTGAATCCTGGGCCCCCTTGCGCAGCAGCAACGTAGGACAACCACAGTATGCAACGTTTGCTGTGTGCACTGGTCCAGTTGATTCAAGTCAACTCCCTCAGCCCATCCTGACTGTTCATAATTCCAGGCCGTCGCCCTCAACCTCCTCTCAAATTACATCCCCAAACCCGTCATATTGCTGTCTTCCCCAAGTGTTATTTGCTCACCCACACCGGCTGTTCCTTCCGTTTTCGCTCCCAGGACGATGTCTCCCGTTGTGCGTTCTACTGAAATGTCTCNCTTCTGTTGAATCCTGGGCCCCCTTGCGCAGCAGCAACGTAGGACAACCACAGTATGCAACGTTTGCTGTGTGCACTGGTCCAGTTGATTCAAGTCAACTCCCTCAGCCCATCCTGACTGTTCATAATTCCAGGCCGTCGCCCTCAACCTCCTCTCAAATTACATCCCCAAACCCGTCATATTGCTGTCTTCCCCAAGTGTTATTTGCTCACCCACACCGGCTGTTTCTTTCGTTTTCTTTCCCAGGACGATGTCTCCCGTTGTGCGTTCTACTGAAATGTCTCCATCTGCGACATTCTCGCAGATGAGACAGTTCTCAACCCTGAAGTCCCCCACCCAATTTTCCGCTCCTTCACCGTCTTTGTCACCGCCATTCCCACAGGTTGCCTCTTCACTGTCTACCTCTAGCTCATCTGTGAACACGACAACTGTCCCTGTTCCCAAGGAATTTTTGAACACGCTGTTGAGGCAAAGACCGACATGATGATGACCCCAAATCATGTTGTGAAATAGTTGGCGTTCATAAAACAACGTCATGACAGATGTCGAATGATTGCAGGTTCCTCCGGTGGAGAAGATGAGCGTGACGTACGTGCTCACTTGTTTCCCGTCCAGACTGTTGCACGGTTCAAGGAACTGGAATCTGACTTAAAAAAACCAGCTATTCAGGAAAGTTTTGGTAGGTTAATTTGAACTATAGTAACTGTTCTGGATGGATTAGTTGCATGGGTTGAGTGCCCTCTCCGCACGGCAACTTGATTGTCGGTGCATGAGAGAAGCCATAGGCACCTCACTAGCGTTGCACATGACTTATGCGGGTGGAAAAGGGAAAATAGCATTCAAGGATTCCACGTTGAAACACGCTATCGAAGGTGAGTGTAAACGTTGTGAAAGTGTCAACTGAACTCGGAAGTGATATTGTCAAAGCCTCTCTATTCAGAGACCAAGAGAGAAGTAGTGAGAACGTGGATGAGAATTTGGTTTTACAACGCCCGAGACAGAGGTAGAGTAGGAAGAAAAAGAAGAAAAAAGCAAGTAAAGCAAACATGCCACCATGTGCCACGTTGATATTTGTGAAACTGAGATGAATAATTTGCGTTCATCACCCATAGACAATAGCGTAGTGTATTCTGGCGTTTACGTGTGCGTAACGTAGATCGATGACTGATTTAGTGTTGTATGATATTGTAAGTATATGTATATAGCTTGCATACAACCCTGGCTGGTGCATGATATATATATGCCATGTAAACATATGTGTACCATATATATGTACCAGATTGCGCTTACGTGCGCATAACAAATGCTTTTGAGCTTAACGGTGACTTTCAACTCCATAGATCGATGAACGATATAGTGATATGTGATATCGTTAACATACGAATATAGCTTAAACCCAACTACAGGCGTTGCATCATATATATATGTGTGTATATAAAACATCACGCACCAATTTGAGGTGTGTAAGCTACATTGTCAACCTAATGTGAACATTTTTAACCGTATCCACGGAGTTCTGTTTTCGTGTCCATGTTGGTGGCAATCGTCAATGTTCATCGCCTTTCATATGTTGCTTTATTGACAACTACTTCTCTTTTGTTTGTAGAGCTTTGAAATGCCGGAGGACCTGCAAGTCATCCATTCTTCACCCTTCTTGTAATCCTCCTTTGTCATTACATTTTCCTTCTTGTTCTTGATTTCTGCTCTCATTTTGGGTGTATTTCATATCCCGCTGTTCGGGCGACATAGGACGTTGCACCTGGTGTTGGGTTACTGTGCTGTAGGACCGTTTCCATATGTAATGCGTTTCGTAACGGCGTGGAGACCTATGGTTTGAAGCCAATTGCACCAGTTTACGTCTTTTTAGGGATATTTTACGGCGAATAGGGATAATTTACGTCGTTTTAGGAATACTTTACGGCTGTGTTACAGTGGACAAAATTAGCCAATCGGATTGATTTTGCGCTACACATTTAGGGTAATTTTGAGTTCTGTGTGTCAAAAACGTAATTCATCCTTGAAGCACACTCGCATTGGTCAATGTAGAGCATATTGGGTTTTTGCGTAGTCTATACCAAATTGTGCTAGCAGGGTGAATGCACACAATCTTGAAATTGTGATGCTTTGTGGCTTTCACTGGCAGTGGGTGGCCAGGGTTCACACATGATGAAGGATACTTGGCATTCCACATCACACAAAATTACCCATGAAAACCAACCATCCATCAGCCAAAAAACGTCCCATACTAACGATATTTGTTCCAGTGGTGATCGGGTGGCTCGCCGGCATGAAGTTTCAGGGTCATAACGAGTTGAAAACGGTCATCTGGGCGCAAAACGATGTTGATCGCATTTTACATGAGATATTAAAATGCATAGGTTGCAGCAACTCATAGGTCTTACAAGGCGTGACAGTTGTGTTGTAACGAGTATATCGTCTATACTTGAAAGTAGCTCACAGTGGCAAGTACGTCAGGAAAAATGAATTTCAATTCCCGACAGAAGCGCTTTTTGTCCTCTGCAGATACACGGCTACCTGCCCCTATCCAGCGTGCCACCCAACCCCATGACATGGTTTCCTATATGTCCCATTTCGTCAACCCTGTGCACCCTGTGAGCCAATCAGGTGTCTCCAGGATTTTCTGGTCTTTATTGGTTCGCACTTGTATTAAGTGTGTAGTACAAGTCAGAATGACGCCTTCTCTCGAACTGAAAGCATGAGCGCGAGCATCATCATCAGTTGTGCATGAGGAACATTTTGGCAGTGTCGTGTCACCATGGCAGTTCTAAAATTTGGCTGCACTCAACTTTTGAGTGTCATGACTGAACATCTGGAAGTCATTCAAAAAGCGGTCAAACGTAAAGTTTCTCGCATGCCTTATTTCGTTACGAACACTTGTCGGCTTCGTTCTTGACTGCCCTCATTAACGAACTCGTCTTATTCTCAAGCTTTCCTCTAACACAATCACGTTTTCAAACAGCTTAATCGATATATTGCCCATATTTGCGAAGCAAAACGATTTTACGCGGTAAACAATTATTAAAAATTCATGGAATGTACAAATTGAAGAATATTCATTCGTCAAGTGATTGTCCAACGTCATTTTTCTATGCAATAACCGTTCTTCACGTTCTGTGTCCGATGTGTAAGGTTTTCTGACATCTTCACTGTCAGAATCTAAAAAAGTGGGATCTGTGAGTTATTATTGAACATACTACAATATACCACTGTAATCAAATCAAACAGAACATTACACTGTTCAATAAGATCAAACGCTTAGTAGTCCATGTTAACTAGGTGATCACCAAAATGCAAACCAATCTTGCACACATTTCGGTAATTTTATACAGGTCCTGGGAATCCAGCGCAAAGTGGGATATCTCGGTTATTATCGGGAACACGACAATATACCGCTGTAATGAAATCAAAAGGGATATTACACTGTTCATTCAAACGTCCGCCTGACCTTCCATCTGTCTTTGTGACTTTGTTCTGTGAATTCTGTATCCACGGTTTTTTATTTCACAGCACCGGGGGACACTCCAACGTACTGGTGTTTCATAACGGTTTCTGTAACTAAGTCATTTTTCAGAGACCAACTTACCGACGATGGCTGACGCGAACAGGGTGGATGCCAGTGAGAAACGATTATTCACTCCTTGTCAACTGACGCTCGTGGCCACGTCTCCTGTCATGGTGGACTGCATCAGGTTGCCACTGCAGTCGCTGACAGACTTGCCGCCCAACTTTGTGAGAGTGAGGAAACGGAGAATGAAATAACCATCAACATATACGTATCGCTGTCCTCTAGCTTCATGTTTGGCAGCTGATTATCCTCAACCGCTTGCATAAGTAAACGCACAGGAAGATTAGACAATTTGAGGCTGCCTCCAACAGTATCCTGATACCGCAAAGCGTTCACCTCCAGCCGGATAGCACGCAGTTCCTCCGTAAGCGAACGTTTTGCTTAATCAAGTTGTCCATGGTGTTCGTGGATCGTGAAAGCTGAACTGCAATAATCACTATCATGACCAAAGCATACCACGGACGAGCAAATTCGGTGATTAGCTTCCATTTTATCTAGTCTGCTCGTAGTGGAACACCTGAAAACCTCGGAACTTCCTTTGTGAGACGTTACTATATTCAATGCATATGTAAAGATGGGCGAGTTATCATGAATAACGTTTACTCTCGTGCCGATCGCCTCTGCTGTACCCAACCACGTGAGAGGAGGCGGATTAAAGATGCGGGGTTTTCACGGAAAAACTGTAAATTGGCATTGATTACTATCCAAAGCAATCACCTGGTGACAATGGAGTTGATTATGGCGGAGACGTTTTCTACAGACGAAATGGGTAAACGGCTTCCAGGAGGCGATTCCCCAGACATGTCGTCCAGCGGTGGTGGAGGTGGGAAGCAATCAATATCCATGGAGTAATTCTTCTCTCCCAGAACGCTGTCAATTTCGTCCGTGTCGTCCGACATCACGGTAGGTATTCTACAAGAAATGCGTTATGGTATGGGAAACATACTTTATGTTTTCCTTGACGATTCATGGAGGCAGTGGCGTCCGTCGATGGGATGTCAGATAGCTGCTACAGTAGGCCTTCATATCTACATGCCCCCTTGAAATCTTTTACAAAATATGAAGGTTTTTAATTTTGCTCACCGGCGATAAGATGCACTTTCGCCTTATGTGGTTTACTTACTTCTGGATCAGTCGCTCCTTCCAGAGGCCATCTTTTATGTTGCTTCACACTCACTCTAGGCCACAAAGTATATCTTAGCCTAGTAACCCATAAATGGTCGGTAATGCCGACGGTATTGTCGTCGAACGCAACCACGCAATACATCTGGTATGTTGAGGCAAATCAAGTGCGATTATGGTTATATCGCATTAGCCTAAGAAGGAAAAACGTTGGGCGGCGGAATTTTTACTTTGGAATGAACTACAGGTACGTACAATGGGGTAAGAAATGTGCTCGTCATCCAACAGTAACAGCAATCATTTGCACTATATTAACTCACGATCAACACACGTACTGTCTAAATATAGGTGGGGAAAAACGCAGATGTTCAGGGTGGAGGACGGCAAGCTGGCACTAAAGAAGTCACCGCAGCTTGCAGACATCTGAATAAGAATCATCCTTCCCTCGATTGTTGTTATGAGAGCAGGCTTATTTCCATTAACATTGGCACTGTTTGGCTTCCTGTCGGCCCACACAGAATTCCGCAGCACACAGTGAGAACCATTCGGCATGACAACTCGCACGTTGAAGCAATCAACGTCATCCTTGACGGCGATGTTCATGTGCACGTCCGACAGACACATCCTCTCCGCCATGCGACGGAACATGTGTAACGCTGACCAATTCGGTGAGTGCACGAAACTGCGGAGTCTGTTCATGTACAGCTCAAAAGGGAGTGTGGAATGCGAGTCAAGCGTACCACACAGTCGCACAACCGCACACAGACGCCTCACACAGTGCAAGTTAAATACTGGCTGTGACTCACCGTATATGGCAGCGAACTGTGACGACGTTTTGCATATTAGCGACTCCACAAAATCAAGGTAGTGCCCATATCACTTTGGAATGCAGAGTATGTGTACGCAAACGGAGAAATTCATGAAATTTTCATAGACCTTTTCAGCTATCGAGCCTTCCAGTGCAACCGGCTGGATGCACAGCAAGAATTGCCGGAATTCAGTTGCCTTCCATCGACATTTCTGCTGAAACTTGGCTATCAGTTGCAAGTGGATAAGCCCATTTCGAGTGTTCATTGTCTTAATCACGTTTGAGCCGATGCCAGTGCTTACATGTAACGGTCCAGATCTCCGGAGTGCGATGGTTCTCTTGGTGAATCCCAAGCAAACCACGTGCATGCAATCCAAAGGGAAACATGCAAGCATTTCTATGTTCAGCGAGTTGAAGAGCGAAACACTTATATGATGTTCCACTTGTCTTCTGCGCCGGAATTTCATATCATTTCTCAACCAGCATTGCAAGTTTAGGTACGTCATTCTTTTCTCCACGTACACACCGCAAGCGGTGCGCTTCTCGCAAACGTAATACACTGTGTGGTTGTTAGCTTGCCTAAAGAACGCCCTAGCGAGCACGTCACCATCAATACGATCCAATATGGCTTTCACTTGCGTGATCCCACCGCGAAAAACTGTCTTCAGATCAGTAACCATATCAGCAAGATATTCATACACATTACCAGGTCTACCCTCCCCACAAAATGTGTCAATGACAAACGCTGGCGTATTTGGCACAGTCATTCTGGTTGAGATGGACCATGACTACCGACGGGAGCTCTTAAACTGTGTCACTCCATCAATATACAACTGCATATGAAGACACTTCTCACGTTCTTCCCAGCGTCTTTGAAGCGCATGTTCAGTGCTTTCTTTCACATCAAGATGAACGTAATCACCTCCCTCGATGGCCTTATTTCTGCCCACAAGTGATGTTTTTAGCGGTGTACGTACATTCATTGGCAACTCCGACAAAAATTCCTTGAACTAGCGAAACAATATACTGGTCATTGTCAGTGAAAAGTTAGCTTCAGAGGTCACTTCCGGAACAGTCATTGTCACTGTCTTCTATACTGCGTTGACCGTTGTTAATGCTTCATACGGTTTATGGCGTTATTGTGTGAGAAACTGCCTTACCTTCATTCAGGTCCTCTTCATCATTTTCACCCTGCATAACACACCCCAGGGTTACAATGCAGTTTCTCAACGTGAATGACAGTTAAAATAGGTGGTAAATGCTCACACGAAACTTCCAACGTAAGTGCACTCAAATCTGCAGCGTGTCCAGTTCAGGTTATTTGACCGTGTTCCGAAATATGATCTCACCACTTCCCCCGATCAAAACATCACTTAGCGGCGGATTACTACTACGGACAGCAGTTTTATCCTCTGTGAAAGGATGCCAGCAACTTTCGTCATGCGCCTGCTTCATGACACGGTAGAATTTTGAACGTGAGCAACCACGCGGTCTATTGGTATAGTGGTCAACCACCTTGCGCGCCAAATTCAGATAAAAATGGCTGTGTAACAGGACGACAAGTGTATACACAGGACAGCGGTTATCGACAGTCCCGACGCAATCCAAAACCAGAGAAAAGACGTGACGAACAATGACAACCAGTGTATTTGCGATACAGAGGCAAGGCGCTGATCCGCACAAAGTTAATGGCAACACGAAAATCAAAGTCACAGTAACAGCGAGTTCTTTAATTGTTCCAAATAAGTAAGTCCAGGGGGAATCGAATGTTACAGTTCTAGGGACGTTCATGTCGTGTGGAACACGCCGAATAATGCGTAGGTGGGCGACCTGAAATAGATAACAAGGAAGATAACATCAGTGGAAAATTTTAATTGCATGCGCAACAGTTTCTTTATTGTTACAGCTGTTCAAAACCAAAAGCGCGCATCATGTTTTGCCACGCGCTGGTGTGCTTGAACGATGAACCTTGATTATGCGGATCACCTTGGTATTCAGTATAACCGGCGTGTGCTGAACACAGAGTAGACAAGTGAACTTGGTTCAACTGCGTCTATGCGGTTTCTCAATGCAGATGGTGCGAACATTGGTAATCGACTAGTGAATTGAAAAGGAAAGATTTGGAACATAGACTTGACAAGCAAACTTGGTTCAGTCGCGACTGTAGGGTTTCTGATTGATACGGTCAGCCACACTTTCGTTCTCACCCAAAATGGATATCACCATTCCAATTTAGGTTAATGTTTGTGTGCGAACACCGCGTGGGGATTAACAAGCCCCTTCGCGATCGGAATCCTACGTCGGCTTTTTGCATTGTTTAGGCAGATGTTCAGGTAGGCCGACGGATACTGTATCGTGCCCAAAAATTGTCCTACCGCAGAATTGAGATGCGGCAGTTCACACTTACCTCACATGCGAGTGTGGTGGTGATCCAACCGCTCACATCTGCATATACCACATCCGGACGTGGATGCGGAGTCCGGAAAGGGGGCAATTCACCACCATAGCCTGTCGTAGTGAGAGGGTAGAGCGTGGTGCGGCCACGAGAATCACCACCACCCTGTCAAATTGGGTAGTAGTGAACATCGCTGATACGAGCGGATAAATCACCGCCACCCTGTCATACAGATAATTGGCATTTTGATAAGGTGATTCGAGCGTGCTGGTCCTTTCTGAGGCCAGCACACTTGAAGTGGTATCAATGTAGGTGCGTCTGGCAACGCATACCGCTCTGAACAGTCGTGCAAAAGCCGACTCGACCACATGCCCTCGATACCTCCGATCAATCAATGCTGCTGGGTCTGGTGCGTGTCACTCCGTTATAGCCTGCGGATGAAAATCACAGGTGTTAACGAAAAAACGAGACCCAAGCAATTCAATACGTAATGAATTGGTATGTTATTCGACAACGAATAACACTGATCGTATGCAATTTTTGGTGCACAGGGCAAGAATGGAGCGAAAATATGGATAGAAAATGTCAGTGAGAACTTTGAATCAAATTTCGAGTTACCGGCATGGGTTCACCACTCCGAAGACTGGAATCAAAAATATTAGTCAGTTTATGAAACTAACAGCCTCCGCGTTGTCCAACGGGTGCTGGTTACACAATTCGATTGACCCCACGGCCACCATTACCGGTAAGACTGGAGTAGATCTAGTCTTCAGCACGATGGTCGCGGTCACATAAGTAGACAGGACCCCTGTTAGGCGTAGACGTCAGCTCGACTGGTTCTGTTGTGGCCAGCTGTAGACGCAAGACTTTCAGGAATCCATTTATTGTGTCTGCTTATGCTCTTCTCGTCTCTAGTGACTTCTGCGTCAAGGACGCGTTTTACTCGGATCTGGCCGCTCCTTCAGTCGACACGTGATTTCGATATGGTCCTTCCGACTAGAGATATGAATGCCTAGGTCAGCCGCTCCGGTGAGATCGAGTCTAATTTAGGTGGCAGGTTTGGTAAAGCATCACATTGTTAAGGTAATGGCAAGCGATTGTTCCAAATGTGCATTGAACTCAAGTATTTCTATAGCCAGAATTAGTTTAGGGCATTGTGCACGTCATTGCCGTACATGACGCACATCGACATCGTGTCACAGACTATTCCGGCTTACACGCTGGCCGACGGCCGGTTTCTAGCCTATCCCGTGTGTCGGTGCCAATTAGAGCGCTAACAGAGACCTCCCGCACATTTTGCCAAATAACCGTTCGACCATTTTGCTTCTCGTGTACCTGAAAAATTCGTACCTTGACAGAAACGACTTAGAGTACTCTGCACCAAAGACCCTCTTGCAGTCCCTATGATGAGTTTGATCGTGGTAACTTCAGGATCCGCAATATGAGCCATCTCAAAAATCCAACGAAACCACTGCGCCTTTGTAGCCGTGATTCGATAACATTGCCTTGCGTACCAACAGTGCTACTCAATCCTCTCCGAATGGCCCCCTAGGACTGAACATTGTTAAGAAAGGGTTTGAGGTTCTTATGATGACTCTCCATCAACTTCCCTTCAAAGTTTTTCCCACTTATTTTGCATTCTGTACAACTTCCATGTGGCCACCTTTTAGTGGTGAAACCTGCTATGCCCTTCAGAAATTTTGCATAAATTCCAGGCTTTTCTTTCGCTCCTCTGTGCCCTTTCGGCCCCAATTTTCCACCACAGAGTCTTGCCCCGATGACAACTACGTCTCAGTTGTGTATGTTGTATGTATGTTGTATGTCGGTGAGTTGCACCAGGTTATCCCTAATTATGGCCCAAACTTTGCTGAAGTCGTTGGTATCATGCCAATCTTTGAGATGGAAGCACTCTTCAACTTATCGAGGTTCTTATAATTTTGTGGCATACGTGATCTCTGAAAATCGTCGAATTATACTGCATGAAGTAAGATATCCGCACCAAATATAGTACGAATGAAGTTGAATAGATTGGGCGTCGTGTTTAACATGTTATTGATAAACAGATTGAGAATAACACAACGTTTCGAACAAATTGTAATACTCTACGTTTCAACCACCTCGTAAAGTATTACAATTTGTTCGAAACGTTGTGTTATTCCCAATCTGTTTATCAATACTGCCGGAACTTCGCTGTTTCAATTTTTCAGGGCCATGCGCAAAAATTATATGGCGCTACGCACAGTCGTAACCACCAAGCGCACGCGGATTACGTTCGGACTGCTTGACGGAGCGTGCTGTTGTGCGTGGCCTACTGAGCCTTCGGCCCGTGTGTGTTCGTGTTATTTCCTTCCACAGGAATGTTGTGAGACTTTTACTTCGGAAGAATGGTGTTCTCAATGCCTCCACACCGCTCCAACGTTGGTCCGCAAGTGTAACGGTCAATTCGAGTAGAGACGGCCCGCATGTATGTTACATGCGGGAGTTCAAACGCGTAGTCTGATGGTCCATTGTACCAAAAATCCAATTCCAGAGAATGGAAGAATATCTGTCTCCTCAAATTCGAGTCCAACTAAGAGAGATGTAATGATTTTCCTTCCGACATTCATACCGTTGTTGCGCCATGAGGACTATGGTTTTTATCAGACTGTAAACGTAAGATTCGGTATTAATTATTTCTCAACGTGGTACCATATGCCAAAACATAACACTTCAGCGTTTTTTTCTTGGTTATATTTGACAGAAATTGCCATTCACTGTCACCGGAATTTGGGACATTTTGCAGCGGAATTAATTTAAAGATCCGAGTGAATTTCCTGTTAAAGCCTATGGAGTTTAGATAAAGGACCCCGTTGAATTTGTAAAGGACACATGTGAGACCGGCAAAAATACTCGCGAGATGGTCGTGTTTCCTGGTTGGTCTACAGATATGTATTGAAGGGAAACAGTCTCATTAGTGAAATATCTAGTTAATATAACCTAATCAGACAGTTAATGCTGGAATCATTTAGGCTTGACGTACTCTTGGTTACTGGTAAATTGACCTGGTGAGTGACAGGCGCAGAAGAGTGCCTCTCGCTCAAACACTTGTAAATGCTTTATCTTTTGTTCCTGCTTCAAGAGTGGGGCCCAACTAGACCCCGTGTTGAAACGCACAACTTCATACACTGAGTTACTGAGAACGAAAGCAGAACACACACTACCTCCGGTTCCCATTAACCTAGAATATAACCGCTGGCTGGGATGAGTTTCTAGCGTCCTTTCGGAAGACTGTGGCTGTTTCTCGAACAAATTTTTTATCTACAAGGCAACCGTATGTACATCTGTGATGGAACCCAGTTTGTTAACTGAGGTTAAGAGATGAATCGCGCCAGGTTATACTGATTCACGCCTTCCTGGACTCTTGCATGAGGGGCACATTGTCCACGGACCGTTCTAAGTTGTCATGAGTGACGGGTGGTATGTAGCTTCTCTCTTTCTTATTCACTAGATGAGTCCAAACAGTGGCTGAGTCTGCCAACTTTCGAACGGGTTATGCTCAACCAACCAGCGGACACGAATGGAAACACGATCTTTGTGGGGAAAAATAATTGTGGGAGTGAAAGCGCTTCCGAAATATTGAAGAAGTGAGAATGCAACGACCGGAGCGACAATCGGTTCCTGGGAATCACCCTGAAAGCGGCAATATAATGCATGTCCGAAAAAATGAAACAACACCATTAGTCACTAAAATGATAAGTAACTTCCGTATTACTGGATACATAAATAATGAAACACAACCGTTGTCCCACGCAGATGACCATAACAACAGCATTCATACCGAATCTCATGAGTAACAAACGGTGATGTTTTTTATTATCGGTCAATTAGAACAAACATAATTCCATCAGTAACACACTCCGGTGACTTCAATTCCTGCACCAGATACTGTAGTGGCCTGATTAATCAAATAGCAAGAATGGCCAAAATATAGTAACACCAAAAGAGGCTGTAACGGTAACTTATGTGTACATAGGATATGTGTACAAACAAAAGGAAGACGTAGAAAAAAATGGAACGACTCACTGACAAGTCAAAATCCGCTGAATTGGATAAGCCAACATCCGAGAAAAGGACAGCGACCGATGGGTAAGTCCACACGCCACGTGGCATGAAAAACGTTTGGCGTCAACAGATTAACAGATATGCGGAGCTAAATATTTCACCGCGCGATTAACTTAACAGCCCAAAAATTCTCGCAAACGGAGAAGAGGGTGGCGTTGCGCGGTATCCCCCGTTTGTTTTTCGACAGCAATCAAATTCAGGAAATGATTGTGACGCTTTCAAACAAGTACACAGATGAAGTTAACAAAACGGTGTGCGCAAAAACATACAAAAATGAATTGAAAAATATAACTATGAACTGTGGACAAGTCAGCGATCAGCGTGCATACTGTAAGGCAATACACGAAGGTACATCTAAATGCATACCATAAGCACAGCAAGCAATAGTGCAACGCACCAATTATGTGAATAAAACGACAAAAGGGAAATGATACGACAAAAACTTCCAACTTATGTAAAAGCATTTGAGATCCAGGTTCCCGGAAGGACAGCTCTCAAACTCTCCAAGATCAGGTAACGAAGCCGAGTAGCTGCACCAAATTACAAAGTGATCCCTGATCTATTAATGGAGGTCACGTCAGAATAGGGTGGTTTTTTAACGTGCACGTAAACCCAACGGAAGCTCAGTGATTAGAATTGGATTGCTTAATTGGGCTTGCCGCTGTGTCGTTAGTGCCGTTTCGGTTTCCGTACGCGTCTGTCGTGTTCATAACATACTGAGGCCTTCAATGATGCTTGCTTGTGTTGTTTCCTTCTATGGAAATGTTGCTGGAACCCCTACTTTGGGACAACGCCGTGCCCTGGTGTTTCCACGTTGTCACAAAGTTGAGCAGTATATTTTATGGGCATCATAGTGGAAACCACCGGCTTGCATTTCACAGTTTGAGGACGGCGGAAAGGAAAGTCAAAGAATATTGCCATTGTCCGGTATAACTGGTCTCGGGAAAATGTGTACAAACTTTTTTCTCGAAAAGAGGTGCTGGAAGGGCACGAGCCTTTGAGGAAATTCGAGCGGACATCTCCACATGACTTCGTCGATTGCGCGAAGTCAGAGGAATTTGGAACCCCGCGAATTGTCGGAATGTAGGGGACTCTCGGTGTTCATGCGTTGAGGATTGTTCTCTCGTGCTAGATATATTTTTGAAATCAGGAATCAACTTAAGAATTACTTGATCAGTGGAATTATGTAGAATGATTGCCTGTGGAGTGACGGAAAATGGATTATGTACTGGTAAAACCTTTCATGTGAAATTAACAGCTTTGTTTTAATTAATAAACTGTATAGCACTAGCATACAGTTGCTGCCATATGACGCGAAATATAGATCGAATAGCAACTTCTAGCGTATGATTACTGCCAAATTTTGTCGTCGGTTTGCCGCCCACGGCAGGCATATATAGATCAAAAATGACCGTTAACAACACGTGGTCTATTACGAGCGGAAGAGACAAATGGTAATGCGAGATTTTTGTGTATTCAAGTGAGACAAGCAGGTTGGACATTTCTTTTTCTTTCCAAACAGTCTCGTCTTGCAGTTGTTGCATAGTGATCAATGACCGCACATAGCTGGCTTGCACTAAGGATGGAGTGGGAGCGCACCAGGATGGTTGGGATATTACAAACGGGCGTGTTTACATTGGAGCCCATATGTGTTGGCCATAGATATGTTTCATTGTTCACGTAGGAGCTCTAAACGTAACTGTGTACAAGGTGCGTCCTAATCCAACGGCGGAGCTGATGGCTTTGATCAATGCCGAGGGTGCGACGTAACATCACGCGACACATAGCGTTCCCCTCAAATGTTATTAGGTCCATTTTTGAAAATATCGTTCCCAGGCAGACAGGGTTTGGAAATAGACGTGACGTTCATCACTGTCAGGACAGTTTCTTATCCTCGTTAAAGTGGATGCATATTCTTACTGGCTCCAACTGCATATGTAGGTTCATTCCGAGCGTTTAAATATTTCTCCAGAAAAAACTTGACTGCAGTTTTTCACGAAATTTCAAGGCTGCTAAAGTAAACTTCTTGTTTCTGAGGTCCTACTTTGAGCTATGTTGTGAACGGACCGCGAAAATGGCGGTGAATTAACCGTCACAAACTAGGCTATACATGAGTCCAAGGTTCAGCTTGTTCAGCCTTAGCCAAGGAGAAGCGGGTGCAATCGTTGGCAGCGTCCTCTATGGCTCAGGGAATGGGGGGAGCCCAGTGAAGATTTATGAACGCACACCGCGGGCTCTCCAGAGCCAGCCTATCAGTCTTACGCAGGTGAGTTTATATGAACGTGTAGCGCCCAAACTGGGGTGGTATGCATAGTTTACAAAAGTGTAGACGAGACGCGTGAGGGAAGAATGAAAGCCTAATGTAACTTACCATTCGTTTAGTCCTAGCTACTACGGAAGATGTTCGTTCTACGCAATTGAATGAGTTCGGGAAATATCGTCTCAGGTCGTGCACCGAGACGGCAATTGTAATACTATGACCATGCAGCTTGATAGAGTCCTCTTGCATGTGATGGCCAGGTGCAACAATATCGGGCTTACTGACTGCAAATTTCATCAACCGAGTTCACATCGGAACTTCAATGACATGAAGTCTTCCAGTATATTTTCAACCCAAGAACAAAGATTGTCAGGAGGAATGGTGTAGTCAAGCGGATAGGAATAGTTTTCCATGCTTGATAATTCTACGCGCATTCTCCATATATGTAGGAAAGAGTAGCGGTCCCTGGATGTTTCTCCGACCCGCCCCACCGGTGACTGGTCTGAGCGTTGGGCTATTATATCCCATTTTCCCTATTTGTGCGCGGTGGTTGAGGTATAGGGCAAACCACCTGAGCAATGGGTCACCGATATCAGAACGTGTTGTTTTGAGCAAAAGCCGCTTGGGAGGGACACGTTCAAAATCCTTTTTCATGTAAAACGGCATAATAGCAACGATAATAATCTGATCTCATAAATCAACGGATTCTTAGCACTAAAGTCCCTGTCTACACTGATCTTTCTTTCATCTTCCAAAGACAACTTCCAAAGTCAATTCTTAAAACTCAATGGTATCTGTTTCATTTAGCGCAAGAATGCTGAGTGTTTGCTCGCTTTCTAGCAGATCCAGGAGCTACAAACTTATCTGTGAGTATGGTATCGGAGCCGTTAACTAGGAGGGCGTACGTTTTAATCGTCCCGATCGTCCCAATAAATCTGGCTGGCTCGAAGCCGAGACGAGCTCTCAATCATTCAAGTAGGTTGCTCCACAGTTTGGCTCCTTCACGCCGAGTTCAGAATACGAAGGCGCCGTGTCTCACTACATTAGATTATGACGCCACTTTCCGCACAGGGGCAGTGAACCTCGTGAAAGGACTTTGCGCTACTGTGACACTCAGATTTAGTGACTTCAAATATCCCCAGAAATCGTACGTGAATTGAAACCTCCTGCGCAATCAATAAGGAGAAGACCTGGTACTGATAACAGTAAGCAATTGTTATTCATGAATTGGGACGCCAAATTTATGAATGCACAACAGTATTAAAGATATCACCTTCTGTCATTGGCTGATCTTATTAGCACATGCAACATCACAAACCGTATGTCAATTGGTAGAATACAGAAGACAAAACACTGAGACCGTTTGTCCAATCCTGATGTTGTATCTGTAACGCGATATTTGGATCGGCCGTTTGTCAGATCTTCTGCTGTGTCGGGGTTTGGAAGATCGGTGAATCGAGTAGGTTTCCACCACAGGAACCATGGGCTCCTCTTCTGGTATAGAAACGTATAAGATTACACGAACTACGAATGATCAACAAAAAGACTGTAACTGAGAGAATGATGTACAACGAACTGACTGACTACAGCGAAGAAAAGATAGGATGCGTAGAAAAGGGACGTAGCATTCATGCTAGCGGTCTGATACCGCACCCAGGCACATACGTTGAGTGGGGCTACAAAGATTGTGAGGGCTGCTATTTGTACAAACTATTTACAAAATACGGATCTGCTACTGTACCGGAAATTCATCCAATGAATCAAGATCCTTATTGTCATTTATCACAATATGACGTCGCTAAAATTAAAATGCAAACCGTAAACCGCCCAGTGCAACCCTACAACGTTTATTGTTGAGTTATGCTGACATCTGGCTACACTTACCACCAGGAAAGTAGTGAACAGCTTCTTCCACTTAGCTGCATTTTCTCAGCATAACACGAAGCCTCGGTGATTAGGACTGGGTGATTTACAAAGTAATGAGGTATAAATAATTATACATGCACAAAGATGGAGGCTTTTTTCACTGTTATCGCGTTAGCAATCAGAAGCTGGTTCTGATGACCAACTCTTACCCAGTATGACCTGGTTGTTTCGTTCAGAAATATGCACTCATGGTATGGCCGCATAAACATATCCCACTGCAATAAACACTTGGCAGGGTGTGATGAATTTATCTCGATAGGTACAGTGTAACAGTTCCGAACAGTGTTTCGAATCTCCAAAATTAATGAAAAATGCAAAAGAAGTGAGTGTAGTGTACCACATAAGAGTTCACCTGATGTATCCTAATAAGGCAACACACTGTGCAAGTTCACTATTACTGAGAATTAAAATTAGGAGTTACAAAGTGGGGTGATACATCAAAGGAATACAGTCAGAAGACCAAGCAGTCGCACAAAGCATAAATTCTACTGAGTGTCGCAGATATCTGGCTATACTGATTGGCAACAGGCAAATGAAGAATTGTTTACGTTTTCTTGGAATCGCACTTCGTCCTTCTGATGGCATGTTTCAGGTCGCCGGTACGTCGGCGAATTTTGACCGCCACCGCATACTGCACATTGGTATAGCTTGTTCACTGCTTTGACAGCGGCTGACGCACGGCATTCGTTGATAGTCCCTGCGCAAGCGTGATCGCGTTTCCGCCGACTTGGGCGTGGATTGACCGGACGATGGACTATTCGTACAGGTTACTTGAGACCGAACTTCGTCTCTCTTCCAAATCAAGCAATTCGCTGAAGAAATCCTACCTTCTTATGTTTATGATGAATTAGCTCCGCTGCCCACCGCTCGTGCATTGGGGGAGGAAGTCTATCCAGAATACACAGAAGTTTGGTTGGACAATCTAACTTAGATGGGTAATCCAGTTGAGAAAACGTTAAATGGTATCCCCTGATCTAAGTAACCAAACGTCGAAGGCCCTCATTTTCTCTCGTATCAAGCCTCGGGCCATTAACCAGTACCTTTGTGACAGCCGGAGCAATTTCGTTGGGTCTACCAAATTTTTTCCTCAATAGTTCAGTTGCTTGAGTAAAGCCAGATTCGCCAGGTACCAATTTGCAATGCTCGATAGCTGCTTTAGATGGACAACTGAAGTAAAAAATCAACTGGAACAACTTCTGTCCTCCGTCATTTAATCCGTTGATCACTTTCAGCCTAAAGTTTCACATGAATGTAATTAAATTTATGGGTGATCATTCTAAGGGTTCTACCTTGATTTTTGGCAGGCTCGCACTGATAAATGAGTTGAGCATATATTGCTGTATACATCTCTCTTGGGACACATGAGCAGGAAGTCCACATAACGCGCTAGACAGGAACACACTTGCACAAGTCCTTCCAGATGGACTCTCAGTCCTACCATACACATGTGTTTTCCCAAGCTTTCTGCGATTTTCTAGCTGTACTGTCATAAACTTTAGCTCCTGTCCATTTAGAAGCACTTCTTTAAGCAGGCTGTTGTCCATCCTTAAGTGTCTTTCAGGTGGACAGCGAGTTATGACTATGCGAGGTCAACGAGTTTGGGTACACATCTAGTCTTTCGCAGTGTCACTGACTCCACAGCTACCCCTGGGCATTATCCCTACTTGGCTCTAAAGATCGTGAGCTTATCACGATTATATGAAACGGTGGACAATTCCTCATTCCTAGAGACGTCTCTCCGAAGATCGGGAAAACCTTCAGAATGAAAAGGCACAAGCCAGGAATGAACTGGTGCGGGAATATTAGAATAATTTGTAGGTGCTTCGACGTCATCATCAGTGTGGATAATCTGGGGACCATTGATCATCTGTTGGAGATAGGTAACGCGAATATCATTAGCAGAAAACAGTATAGCGGCCCACCCATCCACACGATTGTCTTCGAAGAGGCTTCAGGGGATTGGTAACCAGCGGAACGTATCTGTGCATCACGCGTGTTAAAGTCTATCCGCTCGGTCATCGCAATAGCAGACCGCTAAACTTTAATCAAATAGTAGATAAGTTTGATCTTCACGAAAGCAGATAAGTTGAACAATGGTAATCCCGGACTCATTGTGGTTGTCTGAGAAGCGCCTATTCTACACGTAACGTCTGTCGATAGGCTTGAGGGACATGATTTTCCAAAGCTTTGCGGGGTCTGTATAGCACAGCTGCTCGAGTACGACGATCGTGTTGTAAACACCGACTTAAAGAAGGACGTACACGCCATTGAAGGCGTCCGGCTAGTGGTCTCCAAAATGGTCTTTGCCTTACAGCACTTCTGCTGCGAGTTTCGGGCTGAATTTTTTGCCTTTTTCTACCTTAGTTTCCGTGACTTCTTTGTGACTAACTCCCTACACACGTTCTCCTTAGAGTGGGATTCGTACAGCAATAACCCACCTCAGTGGAAGAGACGGACAGCCAGCCATTGCCAGACAAGAATGACAGGGACGAGGTGGAGGAATGTGTCCGACGTACCATCACAAAAACGGGTGACTTTGTCGGTACCAGCACCCTAGGATCCGTATCTTGAAAAAACGTGCTCCCATGAAAAGTGGATGGGAGCCCTATACGGAGACGCACGTGGTACTGGCAATGCATGAGTTGAGTTGAACATCAAAGTGGTGGGGTGTGATGTAGTCGTTGTCACTGAAACGTAGATCAAACAGGAAGTGACAGTTTAGCACTTTTTATCCCCCAGGGATGACCTAGTATAGACAAGATAGAGAGGACGGCATGTCTGGAGATGGAGTGCGTCTGATAGTCCCGGTTCATTACGCCGATATCGCTGGCGAGAACCTTAACACTCATAACGAACCGCCAATGAAATACGTACTACCCGGTACCTCACCCCGCACATCGGTACTGGTGCTACTTAGTACGGTGGATGAGATCCATAGCAGGTGGAGCTAGGTAATTACTCCTGAGCGGCTTGAAAATACCGGGAGCTTAATGGGTGCGTGAGTTCTCTAAGAGGAGCAGTTTTGGGAAAAAGTTCCTGAACTGCATCCATAAAAATCTTTTACAGAAATTTGCGCAGCAAGCTACCGAGTTTAGGTCAGGGCAGGAAGACCCGCTTCTGGACATAATAGTTGCTAGAATCCAAAACCAGAAGTCTGTGCCCCCCAGGTAAGTGCGTTGACGCGATTCTGAGATTACATACTGCATCAAGTAGAAGCCACCTCAGAGAAAATGCGCAGGAAACTAAAGAAGGACCATAAGCACGTAAACTTCTGAGAGACGTAGCGTCGTTGCAGTGGGTACCGTCCAGCAACAGTGTTTCTTTGGAGGATATCTGTAACTTAACAAAGCGGAATATGAGCATGCTAACAGAAAAACATCCACGTACGGTTCGCATATGGAACAGGGGTGGACCACCTTGGTGCAAAGATGCTGTCTCTAAGGTACAAAAAGAATAAAGGCCACATCGAAGCGCTTCGAAGGCACTGAGCCGGTATGCAAGCAGACTTCATTTTCAGCTCGAGTGAAGCCGGGCCTCAAGGATCCACGAAAAATGTAGGTTAAGGCACTGACCACAACTAGCACTTGAGGCCAAATCCAACCAGAAGCCGTTCTACAGATACGCGCAGTCGAACCCTGCTGTCCGCAAACATGTTAGTAATCTCACCACAACTGAGGGTGAAACCATGGTTAATGATCGGAAGGAAGTGAACCACTTAGGTCAGCATTTTGCCAGCGTACATCGGCAAGGCGGCCTCGGAGGCTCAACAACAGTGAAATCCAGACTGACTGCAACTGCGAGGCAAGACTTCCCGGCATCAGCCGTTGAGGCACAAACCGTTCTTTAGTAATTAGTCCCATCAAAGCCCCTGGGAACGGACGATATTCACGCCTCTATGGCGTCTTCTCTGGCGCGTCCGTTAGTTGCACTGATGAATGTCAGTTAACCAAGGGAGGGTTGTAAAAGTCTGGAAGGTAGCCACCGCGGAGGCCACCCACAAAGAAGGCGCAAAAGAGAAAACCATAAACTATCACCCCATTAGCCTGATCTGTGTCCTGCTGAAAGTATGCGAGAGGGACATCAGAGATCGCGTGGCTAACTTTCCGTCTACTGACGACTTCCTTAATGCCAGCCAACATAACTTTGTGCCTATCAGAACTTACCTGCTCCCCAAACGGAATAACCAAGAAGTTAGAAAAGAGGGAGCAGGTGAGGGGTTGTTACCTTGACGTATGATTTGGTCAACCACCGACTGCTTCCGAAAAAGCTTAACTCCTATTGCAAAGCACCAGAAGTCCTCGAATGAATTAGAGACTTTCTTTCAGCTAGGACATTCACAGCGTTCGTCCGAACGAACTTTCAAAACTCTCTTAGCGTGATACCACACAACTCTCTGTTGAAGCCTTTCCCGTTTTCGGTATATACTAACGTTTTGGTTGACCAACTGAATGCACCTTATAACATGTTCGCTGACTGAGTGGAGCTTGTCGGCAATCCGAATCACTCGGACCTTTGGAGGACTGAGACCTTCCACTTAGCTTCGGTAAACGGGTTAACTTAAGTAGCTTCGACGAAAGAGACTTGTCGTTATCTCCCGGGGGTGAGTGAGAGTATGGGAATTACCCAGATAGCTGGGAATCCCTCTGTCGTAACTTCAAACCGGCAGCTCAATGTGCTTTTGCCGCAATAAAAGATTAGGACGGCCCTCATTTAACTCAGGAAAGCAATCTGTTCCGGGGACCCTAGTATATTCATGCCACTAAGTAGGACGTTCGTAAGACAGCGTCTGGAATACTGCGCTTAGGCCTGGAACCCGCATATCGAAAATGACATACAGTGCCTAGATGGGTGGTGGAATGGAATATATGGACTATGTAAGAAGGTTAAGAAACTTCAATCTATTTCTTGTGGATTACAGACGCTTTTGTGGGGAGCCAATCGAAACGTGTGAATTTCTGCATGCTTTCACGGATGTCTCAACAGCAGCTCTGCTCTCAACTAGAGAAACGCCTCACCCCAAGGGGTCACTGATTATCGCTGGCGTGTCTCAGAGCAGAGATTTTCACGAACAAGGTCATTAGCCCATGGAACAAGCTACCTGAGTCTGTAGTCCAGACAACCTCGGCCAGGTGGTTGAAGAGACAACTGGATCAGGAATGCGAACGTTTATTGCCTGACACGAAATAATGCCCGTATTACTCTGGCCCGTTTGTTTCCAGCATAAATGTAGGTCGTTGTCTGTTTGTTTGCGTTTTTCTGAGAAGCAATCAGCAACTGCCGTGCGTTCTGGAGTGAATGTGTATACCCTTGCAAGGCAGCACGTGATCAGGTGTGTGTACGCGCATGTCTGTGTCCTTGTGCAAAACGACTCTGTTTATAACAGAGGGCTAGAAGCCAGGTGCCGCCAATGTACAGAAAGCGGATCCTGAGAGTTCGCCTAACCGTAGTTGCACAGTAATCCAGATCGAATGGATAATATCCATGTGCATAATTCACATGAGCAACAGCGTCACTTTTCTTCTTCATTTTTATTCACCTTTCACCCTTGCTGTATCCATCACTCTGCTAGTGCCCTCGTTCACCCTTCCTCCTTACTTTTCGCAACCGTGCCTGAGAATCGATCTCCGTACGGATGCATGGTATCTGCTCAGGGCTGTGATCCGATGTCGTTAACCGCTGTTAGTGTTCTAATTATGTTACCCCCATAAAAGGATGACCCTCTGACCGGAGTGTGGTGTTGATAAAATGATGGTTTGGTTTTTCTGTGGAGTTACCATTAAGCTTCTGCTCTCATGATCCAGATCAGCTATCGTAACTGGTGAAATGGGTTAATCGGGTAACACACCGCGACTCCGGCAGTTCACGATATCTGGTGGGAGCGAAATGGATTCACTAATGTATGCACGGTCACGTCTGTAAAAACTAGGTAAAGTAAACAAAAGCGGCCCATGGAAAACAGGCTACGTTACAAAGCCTGGCCAGATAGCTTACCCTATATCTCTTGAAAGAGGACCTATCCTGTAAAAGAGCGGTCCCGTTGAGCACAAGAGTTGATACATTTTTACCTATTTGCACATATTTTTTCTTCACTTCCCCATGTTCATGCAGTAGGACATAACTAGCCCCCAATGTTCTCAGGACTTTTCAGTACGCTCGACCTCCAGTCCGTCAGCACCAAAATTGAGATATTGGGAGCATCTGTCCCATCATTGTTAACTAGTTACGTTGGGTACGAGCTAGTCGGGGCATAAAATGAAACTGGATCAACGACTCCATGTGTATGAACCTATACGGACACAGCTGTGCCATACACGCTCTCTTGCAGAGGATATACGGTTCAATTTTAGAAACAACCACATGCGTTAGTACGTGCAGGTAAGCCTTGACTTGTGTGGATGCTGTGATGCAAGAGATAGTGAGTATGGCTAAAAATATGTGAGCATAATTGCCTATCTACCCTGTGAAGTGGAGTGAATCGGAATTGGATCAACTAGATAGGAGAACTCGGAGGGAGAACAACAAGATACCGTAAAAGCTTCAACCTCCGATCTGCCTTGGATATTTGACTACTGTAACGAACTTCTATTAGAGGTTGTCGGCGGCTATTCTGAGGAAAGTTTTGGAGTGTCACGAGGTTCCAATTTAATTAAGGTATGCTTATATATACTGTAGTGCTAGATCATGAATTCGCACGCCCAGAGTTTCCCCAACATTATGCTACCGTGAATCGGAAGTCGCGGGAAGAAAAAGATGAATCAATCACAACAGACTTCAACGTAACAATTAAGGGCTGCTAGGGAGCTGGACGTGAGAGCACCTTGAGCACAACCGCACAGCAGCCGCCAGAGTGGAAGAGTGCGTTGACGAAAAATTCCAATCGACCTTCAGAATTCAAACAACCGTTAGACTGGTT
>QNGE01002016.1:102002-131865 GCA_008508345.1 Paragonimus westermani | reverse complement strand
TGTCCACCGACGCTCACCAGTTGGGACAAAACAACAAATGCACACACAACACCAACTACATTTATAAGCTGTGGGTTATCTTGATCATAGATGAACAGCTGGTGACAGACAACAATAAATGTAGGTTGATTACCTGCATGCTCAACAAGTCTGACAAACATGGCATTACATTCTAGTCGGACGTTGACAAACAGTTGAAATGTGTGTCTAACATACTGTCAATGTTGATTCCGTAGAACAGGAGCGAGGCGCTTCTGGCCTGGTAAAGTATTGCTTCGATTGACGTATCGCTAACATCGCTAACATCAAACGTTACTACATCAACGTTACTGACACCAGCTTGTTGTTAGCATCATCTCTGGTGTCTGAGCCATTGCGGGATCACAAATAAATTTGAACAGAGAAGTTTGTTGACTGGTATGGAGGCAACTTTTTTGAACGGAACTAAATTCGTTACAACGAAGTAACAGGTATCAGAATCGTTTGGAAGAAGTTCACCATTCGGCTGATAAACAAAGTCTATACTTCACCGCTGCAGAAGCGAATCACACATTCTTTCGATTTTACTGTATAAGAACATTACAAAGGAAGACGTACATCGCTGTTACGCTGGATTAAAGTTTGTTAACGCGTACACATTGTACACGTCATGCCCTTCTCACACGATAATCTAGTGGAAGCAGGTTATCTACAATGACCGGTAACACAGAACAACTGATATTTCTGCGCTATACTCTCTCAGAGCTTGTTCCCGCTAGCAAGCAGTGATTCCACACATATTCTGTTCTCATAAGCTTGCGTGAACATGTGCTGAACAGTGCGAGCCAACAATGAAGTGGTCAAGATGACAATGATTTTTCTAGGATGGAAATTTGTTTGCCGCACTGATTTAAAGGCCGGAGTCAAGCGGTGCAATCAAGTTGGACAACATTGCAAGCTATGATAAGTAGAAGAGATTGCCCGTTATAACAAAAATCATGGTATTTTGATTGTTCATTGTACCGTGTCAAAACTGGGTGGAAGTCGACCATATCAGTTGGACACCAGGAGATGCCAGACGTTTTAGACTAACGACAGTGATCAATACAACCCCCGAACCCATATGTCCAGTACTAGTGGACTGCTTTGTTCAATGAACGTGCATGGAGGCATACTATTCGCTGTTTGGCGGTTTCCTGGCCGATCCAAACAAGCCAGGTAATGACATGGGCGATTTGTTCTGCGACTTGCATGTAAGGATTTCGATACTGGAAATGTGTGAATGAGCATGCAACGTGCGTTGTGAGCAGTAAGTTCCCTGCATTACAGGCGACTTCATACAAAAGCTTCAGCAACATCTGATATTGTCCATTCCACTTTCAATCTGAACAAGTTGAGTGTTTCTGTAGAACATGACAGCGTACACTCAGCAGATGGGAAATGCGTGGATTGTTTTTTAACTGGTATAGATGAGTCCAGTCTGCGGAATTTTCAACATTATAGGATGGTTGAGCTTAAAACAAATGCTGGCTAGCTATGTGTGCGATAACCTTAACAGTGAGTTCAGTCGTGTGACTTGCCGATTAACACCACTAAAGTGTGTTTCGTATACGGACTGATCAGTGGCCACATCTAATCAAAACTGCTGTATTTCCATAGACTTTCCGGTGTATTCCTCCACAACGTTAGCACGAGACTTGAGTTGTTCTCTCGTTATTTTTCTTCAACGGTGCATATTCTCGCCACGATCAGAACGAAAACTGTGACCATGTGTTCATGGAACAATCTTTTTTCTCACTCTGCCACTGACATCACGTTGTGCACGGAAGGATTGTCATATATGAACGCTCAGCCACATTATCGTGTAAAAGGAGCTAGGTGGTGAGGGGTTTTCTGGAGCTCGTATCCCGGTCGCGGCGTGACGTGGGCTAAACTCATGTCCAGTGCTTCTTTTCGACAGGGGCTTACCGGAATGTCAACGGAAATGCGGCAGCTGCGGTCAGTTATAGGTGCTGTTCATACTATTTGGAAACGAAGATCACCGACTCCTGGTCAGTAATCCAAAGTTCCACTCAGCAGGTTAATGAGTTCTGCGACTTCAACTTGGACAGAAGTCCTAGTTGAGGGATCACCGTTTGGATCTAACGGGACAGTTACTATGACCCATCTCGAGACGATCGGGTCAGACTATCTGATCCGTGGTTATTGTGGACGGACACCATTAGTGTTCAGGCTTTTTATATGAAGTTCTTATAGCTGAGAGCATCAACGATATGATCTCCAAAGACCGATTAATTCATTCTTATTGATTGGAGTGAAGTTCGTACATTAGGTGAAGCACCATCATTTTATAAGCTGGAAATAGTCAAACGGCCGTTGTGTCGTTCATATTTGAATGTTTCATTCCAACTTTCTGCGGGGAAATCGTTATTAACCTGTGTTCGACAGTACGACCAATCGTCAGCTTATGGTTTTCTCTGATCACCACGTCGGGTCCCGGGGAAATGAGCTAGCTGATGCTTACCAATCATGTGTGATGTATTTTTTTTGCAACTGTGTATTTCAGTGCTACGTAGCAATTACCATTCAGTTCTTACCTAATAGTCTGCAAAGTATATAAGCCCTGAAAAATACCATGGATGTCGTAAAAGTCCAATGTGCATCCCCGTTTTAGTGAAACCCAGCTCCGTAGCTCCTGATCTTCTCATCACCGCAACTCATACGCAGAACCTTAATGGCCAAAGAGAAATCTGCCACCAATCAACAGGAGCTAGCATAGAAGGGTACATATTATCGGTATTTATTCAGCGTATGTTAACTGCCTTGAAGAACGAAATCCTTGACATGATCCACATCTGTTAACTGACAAGCAGAGTAAGGATGCCGCAACCGCAACACGTCTGTGGGATGGACACAAGTGAGGCTCTTGAAAAAACGGATTAGCAGGTCTGTTCGACTAGGTGCCCTTACGCACGTGCATGTTGCGCTCCGTTGACGATGTAATCACTTCTCGACATGTGTAAAAATGAATCGTGTTTTTCGTAGAACGATAATCTTCTCTGCCCCAGTTAGTCAAAAGCACATTTGGGTGGGTTAAAGCCAAGTCAGTTTATCAGCTCATGGACCCGCCACGTGGATTGAGTAAGCTGAGTAACCAACGCCAGGTTATGTAGGTGTTTGGCTGATATGGTTCACAGCACCATCCATCGCAAGCATACAAAATGCAGTTTATTTACTTTTCAAGAATACTGAGCATGAATACCAGAGAAAGTTCAAGGTGGACAAAGCGACTCAAAAGACCACGCTGCTAAGAAAGTATAATGCAAGACGTCTTCAGGCACTATTGTTGCACCGTCACATCGCTCAAGGTTGATGTGATCTCGTGAGGCTAATCTGCATGAAAACTTCACGAGCAAGGTGTGCATTAAAAAAATATACGATGAAAGTACACACTTGTGATTAACTTTGTGTATGCATAGTTTGGCTTACCATGACGTCGCTCTCTAGCTAGCTCACATTTGAGAGCCTATCAGCAAAACTCGACCCTCACAATGTCTAAAGAGTTCCGCCAAATTAGCGGAGATATTAGGACGCGTGTTGTTGGACTCACAAGTTATGTTTGCGATGAATGTTCATTCATTTTTATTACGAATGTCCCAACTCGTGGAATAATTTCACTTTGTGTTTATTTTCAACCAGACTTGTGGTGCAGGTATTTCATTCGTATACCTCAAGAATATCATTTTGCTGAATGTAAAAACACCGGATTTGCTTTTTAAACGATTTGTTTACATACAAATGGCTTGGATATGGTCTCCTTCAGTCCGAACTTCAGCTTGCTTTTTAGGAATGACTGAACGGCGAGGTACAGTCAAAACCTCCAACGCCAACTGTCGTGATATTTACAGACCTAGAGTCAGTCTTCGATTCGATTGATCACAGATTTCTTAGATACTACCTTCTTCGCAAAGAAGTTCCACAAAAGCACGTTACTTGGTACATTACCGGATACGGTTTAAAAACTTTCTGCCCATTTCGAGAGCTCGTTGGAGCTTTGAATGCATCCACTGCTCGTGACAGTGACCGAAACGAGATAGTGCTATCTTAGATAGTGTGCCCTTGGACCAGGTCAACTTCTCGCTACCAAGCAGTCTCTAGATGCACTTATTGGTCCAGAAATTACTTATCAGAAGGTGAATAACACTAAAAAAAATGCAAATATGATGTGCAAATAGGTGAGTAAAAATACTGTAAACAAAAAATGTTAGGACCTATCAAAAATCATACAGTGAAGGAAACATAATTTCCACTGTCAGTCAATAACTGAGACAGTAGAAACTTGAGGTTTGACGGCCGGGTGTGTTGATGCGAGAATGGTCCATAAAATTCGTTCGTTGAATAAAGTTATACGAGTTTTGGAGTCGAATGTCCTCATCACAGGATTGCGCATTGTTTTGCTCGCGTAGCAGCTTCATTGCGGAATGTGTTGACCAGCATGCTCTGTAGCAGTGAATGGATATCCCCCTTCATACGTCGCATGGAAGTGCGACAACACCTGACTAGTCGTTGTGATAGTGTTTGTGGTCAAGAGTCATGCTAAACAATGAACCAGGTAATGCGTTGGTGGCATTGACATTAACGTTGCTGACATAGCTGGAACCGCTGACGGTATCGGGCGTTCCATGTTAGGCTTCTCATCCGGTGGTCTTGGTCAGGCGTTGTGCCAGGCCTTCATCACATAAACTAAGCTGCTTTTACAGCTCATATCAACCTTTGAAATATGGGTCAAAGGAACACCATTGTCGGGACACGTTTGGGAGATAATTGACCTGACTTCGTTTGCGATAAATTCACCAAAGTAATTAGAGAATATTTACGGACCGGCGCATTTGAGACGTGGTTATGGGTTTATCATGACATTTCGGTTGACTGAACGGTGGCCTGTTAATTCCGGATGAGGTCAATCGAACCTCTACACGCACCCCTAAAGAAAAATTATATATCTTATTGCCCCACGCTTAGGGAGGGTTGTCAAGTCGGTTGACTTCTGCGACACACGTGGCTGGAATGTACTAGAAGTTAAGGATACCCTCTGCTTAGAAATGTCATCTTTTCAAACCTAGACCTCTGACGAACATTGGTGACTTTAATGACTATACCCTCCAATAAATAGGTTGGCAAGCTTCTCCGGTGAGTGCCCTCTTCACTCTGAAACTGGGCGTGTGCTGTGGCTTCACTCTTAACTTTGTCACTGGAATTCGTCCACGGACAATGCTAGCAATGGGCGGTATTTTTTTCAAGGACTGATGACGACAAAGCCGAATCTCACTATCAAGTTGAAATGGCGATTGTATTTAGTTCTAAAATGGAGTAAAGTTTTTTCGATCGGATCCCAGTGAATGCTCCTCTGTGCACTGTCACACTTAGCACTTCGGCCAAAACCTGACAGTACAGACGAGGAAGACGTTTTCGGCGTATCTGCACGTTTCCAAAAACAACAGCCCAGTTACATTGAAGAACTTCTACACTGCCTTTGATTTTCTGAGGCAACCTAAACACTCGGACGTTATTGTTCTGGCTGTTGATATGAAAGCACAACCTCTTCTTATCCCAGAGGAGAAGCGACCGGATGGTATGCTTGAAGTCAGTGCAAGACACAATGACAATGGTAACCATCCATTACAATTATGCACATCTCACGAACTCTACACACAGAGTCACGCATTTCAACACAGTACGACGGCACTATGTCACCTGGAAAGCACACTGTACTTCTTAACCACGAATTTAAATTGATCATGTCACCGTCAGCTTCGATCGCAACACCATCAAAAATTGTCGTTCATTTCAGAGTAGCCAACTTGACGCATATTATGCAGGCATTCGTGTCAGGTTTGTTTTGCCGTTTGCTTGGAAACTATCTACTCACGACAATAACAAAATTCATTGGAAACTTAACGACCTGGGCACATTAGACTCCCATCATGCAGCACTGACAACCAAATTGTGCAAACACACCTCAACAGTACTGTGAGCCTCTTATGAAGGAGCATGTTTGAAAGGAACACCTCAGATGTAACGGAAGTGGATTTCTTTTGGTTCAACAGAAGTCACGTTACCGCTCTGGAAATCCCCAACCTAGTCATGATAACTACTGTATATCGAACACGTTCGATCTCAGCAATTCATCATTAGGCTAAATACATCACATTTATATCTCAAATTTCACAGGGGGTCACTAGGGGGGGGGTCACCGGGCTATGGGTGGCAGATGAGGTCAGCCAATTAAGTGTCACTGCAATCAAGTACCCACATGGACGATGGATCTTGACAAGCTAACAGGGTGGGTGGGACGACCAAGACAGATTTAAAGCCTCACTAAAACGTTTCTGGGCCCACACGGGTGGCGAATTCCAATAGCTGCTGTTAGAGTCAAAATTCTACTTCACACTGTCTTCGACTGGGTGTCCTTAGCTTAGTAAATTGCGTGAAATGAGTCCGTCACAATGACAGAGTGACTCGAATCAACCAGATGAAATAGTATGACACTGTTGACAGATTTCATTATTCCACTGTTGAGCCTAGCTGGGTGCTGTTCTCGTGCCCGTTCAGATAAGCATCTGGTCGTGCAGCCAACATAACTGGTTCCACAGGTGGATGAGTATACGCAGAACGAGGCCGCAAAAATAGGCAACTCATCTTTTAAGCGTGGGCGCAAAATCGGATTGGACTTAAAGTGGACACGTGATTTAGCGGCGTAAATGTTGCAATAACTGCAACTGTGAGCCTACGCGTGATAGTTTCGGCTAGCGTATCACCGCTGAAAGGTTATCCGATGTGTACAGTTTTCTTTTCTGCTAGGTGCAGCTAGTCACTTTCACTCCACTGTTGGATGGCCCTGTCTATGAGCCTTTCCGGATAACCGTTTGATATGAATATTGCACATATGATCGCCAGTTCTTCAGCGGTGGTGACATTCCTGTAAATTCCTACGGTTGTGTCGGTCAAACAGTCAGTTAGATTTCTTTAAAAGGCGAGTGATACGAAACTACTGAAATGAATGAACTGAACATTCCAAGTACCCTAAATTGAGCCATCAGCGCGGCGACGAAAGCTTACATCCAAAAAGCCTAATTAGCTATTCATTTCGGTCTCCAACGGAAATTGCAAATTTAGGTGTGTGGAGCAGAACCTGACCAAGATGACAGTCGGATTGACGTTATTATTGAGTAGACAAAGGATGTCCTCAACGTACCTCTTATAGAAATTGTATTGGCTTACCGCTGAACTCAATCGTTCGTTTTCCAATTTCTCCACGAAAATATCTGAAAACAGTGGTCCCAGTGGTGATCCCATTGCGACATTGATTTTGTCGATAAATTCCTTCATTGAACTTAAACTGTATGTTGTGGATGTACTGCTTGAGTTCGACCGATGGTCTCTGAACAGCTACGTCACTATCATCGGTATAATTACATAGTTACTCTACGGTCTCTTTTGACGGACCGTTGATAAATCAGGATGAGAGGTGGAGGGAAAATACTGATTGCCCGGTTAAGCTAGCATCTTTAAATGCACTAACAAAATCAGGCTATATGTTGAAATTTCCCGCCTGGTGGGATCTAGTATTTCTGACAATCATTTGGTTAGTGAGTGATTTGGAGAGCCCCGTATGTTCAAAATTATTCTGAGTGGTACCCCTACTTTGTGAATTTTAGGTAACCAATAGAGCTTTGGAATTATGGTTCCGGTAGGTTGAATTTTTCAACGTAACCGAATCAATAATTCCCCTCCGTTTTAAACGCCGTATGAAGTTCAATACTGATTTCTCGATCTGAGTTTTTTTATCTTCTCATTATTCACTTTCCGAAACTTGATCTGATCTTTTGTTATAGTGTACATTTTAATGTAATCTGTTTTGTTAAGTAACACAATACCAGCATCCGTATCAGAATTACGATTTTTCTTCTCATTTCTTCTGAAGTTTTCTACCACAACAAGATGTTTTCTCTGATGAGAAATTGTTTCGAGGCCGGACTACAGTACTGACAAACCAGAATTCACTAACCACCCGTTCCTAGCTTACTCCCATACCGACTCTGCTGTAAAATATGTGATATAAATGTGGTTTATTTAGCCTGATGAATCATTGAAAACGAACCTGCTCGCTACCCAGTAATTTTCCTGACCTTCCTGACTCCGAATACGAAAAAAACCGCTGTGAACTAAGACAAGAACATGCAAACAGTCTACATAATGACCGTGAGGTTTGGTTGTCTGAGCGAGTCAGAAATGCAGATGGCGATTTCGTCAAGAAACAGCCCTTCACTGTTCTCCTCAGTTCGTGACTACACTTGTCTTCAGGAAGCTGTTGGTGTGACTACATGTGAAAAAGTTGGCCTAATTATTTGCAGCTTGTCATAGTCGCTTGGCATCGTCACTTTGAGTTCAACCGGCTTGAGCCAGTTCATTCGGCTGTGGATGATAAGGACTGCTGGGCTATTTGTGACGTTCCTGGCATCCCTTCGTCTGGAACCAAAGTGGCTTTGTAGACTAACCTATTAAAACCTAACAAATCCTTCGGGCCGGACATTTTCCTCTAGTTATTCTCAAAAATGGTAACTAGAGAATGCTGTGTGAACTGATCGCATTCCTCCCTTCCACATGAGAGACTGGAGAGATGTCTCGCGACTGATGCCTGTAAACAGTCATCCTCATTTTCAAAAAAATTTCGTAATGTCATGTAATGATCATAGGTGTACTGGCATTGTCTCTAAGACATTCAAGATACTCACGGGTCTCATGTTGTGGCAGATTTTAAGCTGCACGGAAAGAACCAGAAAAGAAGATGAAGCAAGTTTTTGGCTTGGCTTATCTTGCGGCAGAAACTGGAGCATTAACATTTCTCTTCTCATCCAACAATCGTCGTGCTTTTGAACCTAAAGACCTATATTGACTCGGTTGTTTGGTGTGCTCCTAGCGGCCGTCTTCATGACAACGAAACCCCAATGGAGCGTTGCAGTTCATCGAGGCCGTTTTATCCCAACTCCGAGTGCAGTATGTTGATCTATGTACAGCTCTGTCGTGCATTACGCACTTCACATGGCATTCGATGTGTGACCATCATTGTGCAAATGGCGTTTTCGCTTGAAGGAACACCTATTCCGCATGTCGACGATACATCTGCACTTTTTACTAGGACCACGGATGTTTGAAAGAATCCGTAATCAGCCAAATGGTGACGTGACCATTTCCGGTTGTTGGGTTCGTCACTATCCACACTGCTGACCGAAAAGCCAAGTTGCATGGAAATGTGTTGCAGTCAGTGGTGAGTTTTTTGGTTTCTTCTTACTTTCACGAAGATCCGTTGTCCTTTACTCTCTCCCCCTCTTCTCCTCTGTCCTTCTCTGTATATTTGTATGCATTTAATACTTCTGTTCCTGGACTATCGTCAGAAACGAAAATAATCAAACCATAATATCTACGAGCACAGCTCAAAGCTGAGTTGTCGTGATCGTGATGATGGTCATGACGCAGAAGGATGGCATTCTAGTGCACTGGGAATCTGATGAGCTTAATGTTGAGTGTCTGTCTGGTAACAAAGTGAGTGATGTTCAGTACGTGGATGGCGTTGTCTTGACAAACTCTCAGTCGAACATATGCAGACCAGAATGAACAAACAAACTGACTAAACCGGTTTGCAGAAATGGCGCTTCGCACCTTCAAAGTGCAAAGCGCTAATTCGAGGTTGGAGTATTTCCAGTCTTATGTTCTTTATTGCAAACCATCCATCCAAAGACTGAGGATAGTATTATGTGTTTGTGTAGCCCTATCTCATCAATTTGTAATACAGCTGATGATATGTCTGCAAGAACGTGTGTTGGTGCTGTCAACCGGCGTCTTCTATGGCGTCGAAGAGACGTTCGGTTGTCGTTGAAAGGCATGCAATGTTTGTATACGTTTTGTTTTGTCCCATGGTTCGGAAATTTGGTCAGTTCGCAACGAAGGTATGAACACGCTTGCTGTGTTTGATCGGCAGTGTCTACGCCAATTAACCCACCTCAAGCTGAATGACCGCGTGAACAATGCGACGTTCGCAAGCATGTAGTCTGGAACGCTTGGCATGCGTGATCAGATGGTCATCTACTTAGGTTACAGTCTGCAACGGCTGGGTCATGTGCTGCGCGTTAGCTGGGACTTCACCACACCGACCGTTATGCACTGAAACCACCAACACTTGGGTAGAACTGTGTCGCAATTGAGCAATGACCCGGTCACGCAATATGAAGGCCTTGACCAGGCTATGGAACAAAATAGATGTCGTCTGTTGGATATGCGTCCCCATGACCACTCGATTAACTGGCTCACAACAGTAACCGGGATGGCACAATGCCACAGTGGACGGCGTGTCTGCATTTATACTGTGATTTACCCAATTCTGTTTTCTGGACCACTCAACGTCACCGCTGAGGTGAGTGGCAGCCAGAGTGACAGGAGCTTCTGGTATACCAAATGATCGTTATAAATGAATAAGTGAATAAATGAACCTCAGCGTTCCAACAATGTCAATGATTGACAGTTCTGCGGTATCGATTGTGAAACAACGAGTTCCATGTACACAATTGCTGCACTCATGACACAACGTTAATTAGACTATGACATCCACCTTGTTGAAATTGCCTCGACTTACCGGTAAAAGACTTCCGACACCACACCAGCATGTTACAGTCCTATGGGAAACTTTGCCCATAAAATTAAAAACACAATTTATGGGAAGGTCTTTGCTTCAGGCATTCTTATTCACGAGTACTTTGTGGACAATCCGTCAGTGCAATGGTGTGTTTTGTCAGTCGAAACCGGATTTGGAGCTTCACCGTTTTGCTTGTGCAGCTTTTGAATTCTTTCTTGGAAACGTCCGGAAACCTCGGTCTGTGAGTCAATGGATCCATCTGATCTGCTCAGTTGATACCATGTTTTTTGGCGGACCGTTCCTCTATGGTATTCCACTGCGAACGAACCATACCGCAAACTGTCTACCGAGTGTCACACAGGCCACAAACTGACGAGCCTAAATGCACCCTTGATTGGCTGAGGAGAGTCTACACCGTCATCGAATCAGTTTGCTTCTCTGCATGTCTGTGTTACCAGTGCAGTGCTTTCGGCAATGAATAATTACGATATGCCCATAAGAACAGTTGTACGATAGGTCCACATTAGGCCAAGGAGAATCAGATTTGAAACAATTTTGCACCCGAACAAAGTCAATAACCAATAATATAAAAACAAACATGAGTAGTACATGATTTTGGTTTTTGTTCAAACCAAACTTGGCATTTTCATTGTGCGCTTTTCGCGGAAGAAGGTGTGCATATGAAAAACGTTGAAAATCTGTCAACAAATCACTCGTTCAATAGGTTGAAAACGACACTGTTTGACAGCAAAAATCAGCTATTTTGTCGTGGTAATGCTGATTGTTTTGCCGTGTAATGTTGAGGCATAACGCCAGTGTCTCGGTACGACGAATGTTTCACAACCGGTTTGCTGGTTACAAATGAACAATAAACGACTTCATTGGTCGACTCCTTTGGTGCCAACAACGAAACACCGTCTGTACTTATTCATTGTCAGAACTTTTTATGTCACACTTTTCGTTGAAGATCTTTGAGAATAAACGGTTATACAATGCACTCTGGGAAACCATGTTACATTTCAATGCTTAGATTTACGAATGGCATATTTGTTTCAAGCTTGTAGGTCATGCAGTTAAATTTGTATACTCTATGTATATTTAAAAACAACATCGCAAATTTTAAAAATGTTCCTAACCCACCAAATATCCGAACGAACATTACGTGCAATATCGTTTCGTGTTGTCTGTACAAGCTCAATCAGAACAAGTGGTACTGTCGGATTACAGGTTGAATCAGTTATGCTGCCTGCCTGCAACACCTATCCACTAAAATATCCTATTCTAAGACGGTCTTCACTGTGTTAAGTGATGCTGTAGAGTCTAGTATGACCCAGCTCAAAAGTTAAACCTGTTGGTATAAGATATGATTGTGAATTTGATGATGTCTAATGTTCCTAGTTCATTGGTTTGATAACTGCAAAGTAATTAACGTACAACAAGTACAAAAGAAACGGATGACCAGCCAATTAATCCGTACAAACTTGGAGACCTCGACATCAGATCGGTATCAGAATAGTAGAGGGATATTAACGGTATGTCGCTGTCCGAGTGACTAACGTTGTATTGTGAATGATTGAAGTGAACATTATTGTAAGGAAAACCTCACCGATAAAACATCTGTCCAGAAATGAATAGGACAAATTGTATAGAGAAGTCACAAACAGTTTATTAAAAAGTGTGTCACTCGAGCACATTTCGATGCATATCGTCACATACATCCTATAGTCTGTCGATTTATATAGTGTAGTTAAATGAGAATTTTAAAGCCAGACGATAAAAGAAACAACCACACACACATACGATGTTAGTTGAACTATTTTATATAAACCCGCGGACTGTACCATGTATATGACGAGATTTAACGTAATACGTTCGGACACATCTGTTAAAATCTGCTTGGAGAAAAAGTTCTTTTTTTCTTTCCGGAAGCAATTTGGGTTTTGCTGTTGTCGATCAGATACGCTGAAAATGGAGTACAGTTGCGGACATGGCAGTTCACCTCGGTAAATCAATTCTGTCAGAGCATAACGTGTATATAAGCACCCTAGGTGGCTGAAACATGGAGTACTGCAACTTGCTTGTAACGTTGTGTTATTCTTAATCCATTTATCAATGATCGATGAAAGTATATATAGCCTCTTGCAGATTAGCGTTCAACAATGCAGATGACACCCACCGGGGAAAGTGGTTGGGCATTTCGAATTTATAATCCACTTATGCCTAACGTGATGTCAGCGATGGAGTGGTCAACAAAATTGCCTGATTAAAGTGAGACTAGTTTTCAACTCCCGAAAATGAAAACGATATGCACCAGTGGCAAGCTCCAACAAAAACGAAGTTCGAATCTGTTCACTTTTTTCGAACAATTTTAGCTGAAAAATCTCCCAGAATGAGAAATTTGCAATTAAGTATGTAAGCCTGCTAACCTGAAAGTAAATAATCGGGCAGAAAATGGTGCATCAATAGCAATATACTTGTCCTACTGACGAACAAAAAGACTATTCAGCCAGCGACTGGTGATTTCTCTGTACATGGTCGACAAATCGTAGATGTATACATTTTTATGTTTAGCAGTCCCTTATCCTACTCTGATTTCAAGATAACCAAGAAGGCTGAACATTACAAATTGTGCACCTAGAAGCACTCCCGTGTTAACATGTTGCAGTCCGACTTTATTGTTTGTTAGCATATTTTTGACCTCCTGAAGTGCGTCTGGATTGTCTGAACACAGGTCACTTAATCATGTGATCGCTTAGACTCAATTTGTAACCGGTCCCACATTTCCCTTCACAAGTTCATCTGTTCTCTATTTGCTTTGTTCCACACCCCATCAAATACGGTCAATCTTTTATAGTTGGTCAATCAATACACTGGCCTCCTTAACTGGCGAACAATTTCTTTTGAGTTGTAAAACTGACGTTAATTCATCCGTTTATCACTTAAAGCCAAATTGATCTTCTGTTCCGTCTTGAATTGCGATATTCTGTTCACCGCTTTTTGTCGCGTTAATGGTATTTTCCAATTGGCTGCGACAAAACTTCACTTTTGAACGATGCAATAAGTCATGTCAGCCTCAAGGACCATCTGCTGTTTCCCGTTGGTTTATCAAACCGTTCTCTTATCTACTAGGCAGCTCGCTCTTTGTTAGACTCACCTCCACCTTCTTTCTTACGGGTGTTACGGTTAAGCTGTTTTTAGAAAACCACTGATTTTACCTATTTAACTCGCTTTCGGTCCGATCCTTACATTGTATTGGACTACATCGGTTGCCTTGTTCAATGTTCATCTGACCCGGCACATAATTCAGCCTACTGGTTTTATACAGTTGAGGTTTCCGAGGGGGAACAAAATTGGTTGCTTCATTTATCTGGTTTACTGTTGTTCTATGAAGTTCCGCATTGAACCACTCTATTCACTGATGTCTTTAACCTTCGAAACTCGGACGGATTGATTTGCTGTCGTCAGTTGGGTTATTTGAATTTAACACTTCACTTTAGCGACATAGGTCCGCTGCTTGCACTTGATACTGACACGTGGTCCTTCAGGCTACGGGTTACCGATCGATTCCGTATACATCCCGCATCCCTGTGGATGGACTTTGAACATTATTCTCCGCTGTGTTAAGTGTACCTAACCACGAGGCAGTCAAAACAAAATCTGTTTGCTGTGCCAGAGGTCGACATATTCTCGTCCTATTGTAGTGGGGAGAACAATCCAATCATGTTACTTACGAGTAGTCCGGCACACACAGTTGCTTAAGTAATTTGCAGAATAAACATAAAATTGGGCCCGATGAGCAGTGAAGTCGTTTACCATTTTTTGTACCTTGGAAGTTCGCTTTGAGGTATTACGCCTTACAAATGTGTGTTTCGGATAGTCGCCGTGTAAAACACTATTTTAATCCTCCGAAAAGGTATTTTTCGCACCGCTTGTTCACAATAGTATTAGGCTTAAACAGGCCCACTGAAAACTCTTCTCTGTCAACCAGAACGAATCTATTGTGCAAACGAACACGGCCGAACCCCGGTAGTAGAGTCACCTTCAGCTCCTGTTAGATGAGATTTGTTGGAGCAATCAGAGTAAAATTTGATGTACACTTATCTCTCAAGCTGTCGTCTGAAATGAGTCAAACGCCACTAATTCACTCCGAATTGCGGACTGCAATAATTTAAGCAATGACGGCCATTTTGTCATACTTATGGTGCACAGTTCAGCTCATTCACCGCTCAAACTTTGCTGTGAATAATACGTCTATCTTTGAATAACTGTAGCCACTGCTTTACGTTTGGGCTATAAAGTTCCGCAGCCCATTTTTAATACACTACAACAGAGATGGGAATATTAACAACTAGAGCATATTCAACCGTTTAACAAAGACGTCATCAGCGCTAGACAACTATAGTTCGTAGATGTTGTCGAGAGGTGCCGTCTTTTACCGTCTCATTATGGAGGATGTTCTTTGTATTTGCTGAACAGCCTATAAATACAGTTTGTACTGAAATCATTCAGTTGTCTGCCAGTTGACGCTGACTCGATGTTTCAGGTGGGAATATTAATTCTCCGTATTCTTTGCGGCCAGACATAAAGCTCGTGCTTCTTGAGTGGGCATCGTTGAATTACCGTGCTTCTTGTCATTCGGATCGATTTAAGGTTTGTTACACTGCCAAGCACACTCACGGCGACTATTTCGACATCCAGTGGAATATCCAGACCATTGTAGGAGATATATGAAGACCACAATAGATGTCGTCACTCAGTGTAGTCAGCCCAACAGGCAAAGAATGAAATGCTGGGGGGTCACAACTGATAACACCAGCCAAACAGACAAACCGGGCAAGAGTGCACACGACGGAAATCTAGTCCACATAGACAACCCCATGAACTGCGCCGGAGCATGCGAAGTCGACGACGAAGTTCGGATTGTAATGAACAATTTTTAGTTACATAGTCGCGGCGGTGGTGCTTGGTTTATTAGCCTTCAACTAGCATTAATTTGGTTAACCGAAAGGCACCCTTGGTGTCGAGATCGTTTTATCACCTACGTTTGGCTGAATGCACGTGTGATGCTCACACATCCAAATATTCCGAAGGCGAGGCCGCATATGCTAATGAAACACAGGAGCTACCATGATTTGACACAAAATGGATGAACGCGCACTTGACTAGCATTAAGATCCAGGATGTCTCACGTGACGGGTTGTTTTCTAACTCCAGCCTGAACCGTCGTGATGAGACTCAAATGGCTTAAAACTTTACGAACGAACACTGCACTAAAATGGTCGCTTACAAAGAAGTTAATGAGCTTTAGTTTATTGGTCTCGACTCTTTCAATGACACCGTAGGCACAATATTCATTAGTCACGGTTTTTAGCCGGCTTTCTGAAATTGATTTCTCACACTTCCACATTTTTAAGTCAACCTCTGTCCGATCTGTGATATTTATGAAACACCCATATGCTGTAATTTGAAAGGCGCAGTAGCAACCGTTTCGTTAGGTAGGGTTTGACGTGCAAACTAGTTGTCGTACTGGCCAATGGAACCAGTTGAGACGCACTTCGCGAGTGAACCCGAAGTTGCGCAAGGTGCGACATTTGTTCTTTCAGGGAGCTACCGCGCCAATGGCGTTGCAAGAAACAACCGATCAGTCGACGGATCAACCGCAGCGCGGAGTAAGGCGCCAGTCGGGTTTGTCCGAAACTCAGGTCATGATGTGGCAATTCCTCATGCTAACTAAGTAAATGAGTACGCTCATATTGTCTCGAGTTCGAAGGTATTTCGGAAGCGTAGACCGCAAATGCACCACTGAACATCCTTAGCTAACCACGTTTCAACGTTAATGTTCGTCATAATTTGGGCGGCTACACTTTACACAATTAGTCCAGTAAACGGTGATTTGACGCTACGCAGTCCGCTGTATAACTGGGAATTTCTTAAAACGTATGGTTCGCTCTTGGTCTCAACGGGGCTTGCGTTCAATCTTCACAGTCATACCATCATGAATTGAGGGGTTCAGTAGGTTGCACACGGAGGAGAGAGACATTTGAATTAGACCTTGTGCAGTGTCCACAATTCGGTTACGCTGTCTTTCTGGTTAAAAGAGTCCCGACATACAAACTGACAACAAAAAGGATGAAAACTGTTGTATTGAAAACAGCATGATTTATATGCCTCGTTTGGACAATTTCGATAAAATGGATGGTCAAAGTGATAGGGTGAGCACGTGACCCATGAATCAATTTGTTGCATGTAAAACAGGTAGCATATCATTTCCGTCATTTTTAAACGGACGGTCTCAGCGTTCCCTGTTCTTACATTGCAGGCTCCAATTAATAAGCGGATGACTGATGTAGCACGGTAAGTACGCAACGTGACAGAAGATCGCGGACCGGGAAATCTCTATTTCCTATCAGTGTGGGAGACGAGTGGAGGACGATCTTCAAACAATAAAGGGGTCCCTGCCTGTGTGGTGAATGTCAACCAGTAATGCTCTCTCGGTTCAGAGCGGCTGTCGGATTTACCTAGATTGACTGAAAGAGTTCCAGAATGGAGTACGGTTGGGAGACATCATTTGAGAAAAGGCAGTGAAACTGAAAACCACCAGATGAAAATGCATCTCTCTGTAGCGGATAAGATGGTGGAAGGCAGACAGAGGCCAAACGGTTGCTCCATTATGAAAATGGCCAGACCTCGTGTGTCACTCAACTGGACTGGTGTTCTAAGGTCATAATGTGTTCGAAATGAACCCGACTACTATAGCACATCGCAGACTACCTTTCAAGTATAGTGATTAGCACAAAAAACCTAACGGCAATAAACCTGAAACTGCATTCCGATTTTTAACTCGTTTATTGCTCAAACTGAATACAAGGCGAGAACAGCCAAACGAATTCTTCGCGCAAGCATCGAGATCTTCCTCCGGCGCCAAAATCCAGTCCAGAACGAAGGGCTTACCGAAGCCAAGCCTTCCGACCGAATCGGGTGAGAAAATGGACACGACACTGCCAAAACGGCAGCCAGACTAATCGGCTGTTGGTGAGATGGGGAGTACGCACATTTTCAATGTGGTCGCTTGGCCCTATCGATCCAGCGCTTTGGCCACCATGATCCACGATCGATAACACCTGATTGTTCACACTCGTCTCCGGGATAGTTTCAGCGATTGGGGGGAAATGCTGAGCTGCGAATCGCTGTGTGCCATTGAGAGCGAATGGACGAAGCGGAAATGCGATATTTCCCTAACACGATACACAAAGGACTACATTCGTGAACGCACCCCTTACACGTATCGTGTTTGTTCACAAACTGACCTCTCTAGGACTGTACAGACTGTAAGTGTAGACGCTTCTGATGGCGATTTCGAATTGATACTTTTATTTTACCGAAAGTAATTCAAATTTTGTGAACCTTAAGCTGACACATTCGATCTATGCGTCTGTCTATCTGATTCTAGTCATGGTGAGTTGCGTTGGATCATACTCTTCTGAGTTCAGTTTGTCGGTCAAGAGGCGTGCACAGCTTGGTCTGGGCGAACTGATTATATTGAAACCAGATCGCACTGCTTGAACGCAAGTGAATGAACGACGTGACGACAATCACACAACTGAGCAGCGTATTGAGCCGGCTCTTATTTATGCTTCCTGTGGCGAAACTGTGTAGGAGACCACTGGGGATCTTAACGCAAAGCATTTGGGTACGCGGTCGGTTGATTGTAAATCAGTTTGAAGCCTGACAAAAAAGTTGTCATAATGGGTAGCGAAAAATCGTCGACCGCGAACATCAACAGATTACTGTCCTGCTAGTCACTTTTTGTGGCCTGGGCTACCTACAACACAAGATGTACACGGAACCTCCACAAAAACTGGGGACCATAATCTCGGAGAGAAGTGCAATCTGCTGGACTACTTGGCAGCGTGTGTTGCTGCTATCGGGGTGTATGTCTTATTCGGTCAGTGAATGTTATCTAGGATGTTTTGCCACCTTTGTTACTACATTCAAGGCAAGAACAAACCGATCGATGTGATTCCATTTACCAAGCACTCATTTAGAGAAAGGGATGTGTATACTACCAATAATCCGAGTCAATGAGGTGACCCGCATGGACTAGTTTATCGGCAAACGAGTTGCCGGAACACAGTAACCAAATAGAGGGATTCAAATACAATGAAAAATACACACATTAAAAGAACTATTTGGGCATTAAGTGGGTTAAAATGCCACTTGTGTAGACGGGGCATCCGCTCAACCAATGAAGGCGATCGACGATATGGGTAACGAAACTCTATCGCCGTAGCATTACTGTAAATATCTTTGCCCGGGAACAAAGGACACGTGACGATCGATTCAGTAGAAAAAGAAAAACGGATATGCGAACGAACTGGTGAATGAGAAGGGGAAGAAGAAAATAGATAAGCAAGCACTGAAAATCATGGGGTATAAAACTAGGCGTGTGCTAAAAAAAACACAACAGAACAGAACAAAAAGCACAAAGCAAAACCAGGGATAACCAATTAAGTGCGAAACCGCACACTGAGACTGCTTTGTGTAACTTAATGTGGAGGATCAAAGTAATTGAGTGCATATTTCGCTGCCAGTGTAACTGACACAACCACGCAGCTCACAACCAGTCCGATGTCTGACGTAGCTGGTCTCGTTCAGAAATGTTTTATGACAAGCCGGGCAACGGATCAACTCCAAGCCGTGCTGTCGTTGTTGGTGACGCTTCAATGAGGTCGAGTACGGAAACTGGGCGGAGCACAGGTTACACGCATACGGGCGCTCTTTGGTATGAATCCGAAGGTGACGACTGTAGTTACTGGGTTGTATGAACTCTTTGCCACACGTATCACATCTAGTTCGGAAGGAGGAATGTGCAATGGAGTCATCAAGTCTGCTATCCATACAACAGTATACAACTGCGTGACAATATAAAGCAGTATGTAAGTCAAAGTTGCCGCTAGTTAGGAAGGAATTAAGTATTGATTGTCAACAGGGATTAAAGGGGCTGCAAAACAAACACAGTGGAGTGACTGTTAGTTTGAATCCCACGAAACACTAATTACGCAGTATCGTTCCCAAACAAACCGCAAGCTTCCGATGCAACACCCATGACCGACTGAAAGATGAGCTGACTGTTTACGCTTTTTAAAGTGAACCTAGCCAAGTGAGTTTCACGGGCTGTGTTCACTTGACAGAAAAAAAGGTATGACCGTCATATTGGTAACTCTCACGCCGATTACCTGATTTTACGAATAACGTCGATCCCTTTCTATCATTTGCCTCTCAACTAAAACAATCGAGCATCAATATGTCTTGCTACCGAAGCCTATGTCGGCGATGAGCATAATAATGAAAAACAAAGCCAATTGTTTAAGGAAAGCAGCACAACCATTTGATCAAAATGTTGGGAACCAAAAACACCATAAGATGTTTTGGCGCGGATTCAGTCTTCAAAGAAGTAATCTGATATTGCAGACTTAGTTGAATTAAATTAAGTAAACATGTGATATGACTGGTAAAAGCGTCCAAAACAGTTTGCAGATAGTCGACAGCAGAAGTATGCATTTGGTCAACCAAGCGGAAATGTCGCAAGTTCATGTGGTAGGCATATTTATAATCAAGATGCGCATAAAAGTTGTACAAGGCAAACATATTCTTCAACGGGTCAATCATATCGCCCGGTCAGCTGAAAACGAGGCCTCATATTAAGTATACGGCGGCCGTCTGAAACGAATACTTAATGCCCGCAAAGAATCCTTGAAAACACCTCCCCAACTGTTTGTTTGATTCGTTTGCCATAAAGAATGGAAATGCCGTTAAGTCCGATTGCAGTAACGCTGAGGACCAACTGAATTCCAAACTTGTTACAACGTAGCAGGTCCACTGAACTACCATACCCATAAAACCCACAGACACGCTGTAACCGGACGTGAGTTTTCGGTGCCCGCATAGAAATCATGAATGGCATTTAATAACACAGCACTGATGCATTGATACGAAACGCGGAGTCACTGTATACGCAGTAGATCCCTTGAACACATCTCTTCTACATATCTGTAGAGATGATAAAGAGACGTAGGGCTATCGTCCGCTCAACGAATCAGTTTCACATTTTACTCCAGTTGTTGCCTGGGTTTTGATTTGCAGGCACAATTCGGGAAAAACCCGCACTTTTGTATACTGTTTGATGGTAGCTGGCACATAACTCTACTACTCGTTTCCTGAGGCCCAGGTGACACAGGTGCACTTTAGTCGAGCACACCAATTAACGTTGGCAGTGCAGACTGTAGCGGACGGTATGAAGACAACTTCACACCCCGTGTGTGCTTATAACGATAACATGTCCCGTCACTACAAGCGCGGGTCATATCACCACGAGAAATTAATGAGTGGCACAGTCCACTTATATCACCTTAATTCTCTCGCCTACGTAGCGCTCTGCACAATTTCCCGTGTGACCGCACAGCAGTGTGCACTTCAAACACCTGCAAACGGAAAGCAATCAAAATAATATGACTTGGTCAGTCTTGTTTCAAGTGATAAGGGTAACTACAAGTCGCTACCGTGGTCTCAGCTCCCCGATCAAGTGAGACAGAATCCCACGAAGTAACCTTTACCTTTAACAAATAACCCGCCACGAACGAATAGACAACGTTCCCGTTTATCAGATGTCATCAGGAACACGTGAAAAACGCTGCTGGGCCAACAATTGATCGTGTCGTGATATTACTTTCCAACTTCTTTAATAATGGTTCGTGCACTTTGAGGAAATGGATTCGAAAAACTGGATTTCAGCTGGACATGAATGACGACTGATCAGAACAATATCATTTCTGGTTTGCTATGTGAAGTAGGAAGGGGCATTGCTGTGATCTCGGATCCACAGTAAGTGCTGACCATCTGGACCGGTGTTTGTGCACGTGTAGGACATTGAATACAACGTCTAACTGCTGCATCCCAACGAGTGTGCGTCATTTCCAACCGACCAATCAGCCATGTAGTCGCTTAGTCAGCACGCATACCATGTATGACCATGTTTACGTTTCGCGTCTAGGCTTGCGTGTTACAGTCGCTCGCGCTGCCTATTCACAACGAAACACGAGCTATCTTACTGTCATTTTGGCTTGCGGAACAAGACACGCATGAAGCTTCTGACCAGAGGTGAAAATTTAGATTACAGGACAAGAATACGTCAGTACTTGTGGAAAATCAGAGAAATCTCAAACTGTGCCCGCAGAATGGACGAGCTGACGACCACATTGGAACCACGACTTACAGCGTTCGACCGACTACATAACAACTCGTACAAACAGGACGATCCAAATCTGAACTGTAGTAGGTTCCACAAATTATGGAACATTAAAGATAGAACGTGGTTATCCAAAAATCAAACGCCTGATTGCTCAAAACGATATATGCAAAAGGGAGCCATCATATGCGTTTAACCTGACCGAACAAACCAACGAGATCCAGTAGACCATGGTAACAGGGCTTACCGAATTCCCACGGTTACCCACCACGATCGATTATGGATTTGCGGAAGTTACCGCGATGACTTAGTCCCTATATAGCCTCAGTGACTCTTTTGCCTACGCTGAGTTTGTGAGTGAGGTAACTGTCAAATGGATTCCACAGGTGTTTCCGAAGTGTTCAAAAATGTCCCAGAACTAATAAGAACGTGGTAAGTATGCAATTACACTGGAAAAGCAAACGAACAGTTCGCCAATAGCAACCAAAAAAGTGAGTTACCCTTAAGCTATAAGGTGAGAATTTAGTTCACATTCAAAGATACGGAAATGCCAATGGGGTCTACGTTGGTTTGTTTTCTAAACGCGGTGTTAAAAAGCGTGAAAAAGGACCCACAAGAGACGTCCTTATCAAAAAAGCGTGGACCGCTTCGCACCCCTCTATTAGAAAAGGAAGTTGATTCACCCCCTAGCGGACAGATGAACGGCACTTCAGCATTAATGTGATTGGGAAAACGGATATGTAGACTAGCGAAGTGTGTTACAGTTTCTCTATCAAACCACCAGCGCATCCCCAACGTCAAGAAAAAAAACGTTTTCTCAGTAGCATTCACATTAATCAGTCGCTGCCTTTACCACCCAACCAGACGATCGTTACCAGCAGCCAAGCTACAGAACTGATTCAGGAGGACGATAACGCTGAACATGAACCTGAAAGACAAAATGCTTGCCCACTACCAATCAATACCTATAGTTAACGTTACCAGTTGTGGTGAACGGATACACCTATCCCCGCTTATCACGAAGAGCCACATTGGTTGAGAATCAATATGACCCATGGATCGCATTGTTCTCGGTTCGCAACAAAGCGACCTGAGTTAGACTTATCTCATAAGTGCGATTTTCTATCAATCTCACTGAAGCACAATGTTGTCTGGTCAGTAGGAAGTATCCACTGAGTAGCTTTCTCACACAGAAGGAAGGAACAAACTGTAACATTTTCAAAGGGGTATCTGTCATGCGACTATCGACGACCACTCGTCTCTAAACGAGACTACCGACAGCACTTCGGAAACCTTTCAGAAGTAAGCTTCTAGATATTACTTCTCAGTACTGATTTATGATTCTGGATCTACAGTACACGCTTGAATTAACCGTTAACTGGTGCGTCTATTTTATTTGACATTTTCAAAAATATTTGAGTTTCACGTGAATCGCACTTCTGGTGGTTATTAAAGAGTCATCAGCAACGCTACAACAAAATGAGAGTGCTACCATTCTGATCTTCTGTAGTGTCTGTCCCTTGTGGATGTCGTCCACACACTTTCTACAGCGTGTATAGTCAGCAGTAAGCAAGCTGTGGACATCACGGCATAGCCAGTGAGACAAATTTTCCTCTTTTCAGGTTTTCGATTAAATTTAGCACCACATTTCAACTTGCCCACAACTCGCCGAACAAATTGAGAAACCAACCTCAGGTTCTATATTTGATAAACTAACTAACCGAAGAAGTTATGACGATAACATCGATCGCTGAGTGCTCCAACATGACCAATCGATTAGACCGCCGGTGAGGGGAAAACAACACGACTGAACGAAACATAACCGGTCGCAAGCGTCAACGTCGACCATGGACCTACAGGTTGTGCATACGGGCTTCCGTGGTATGTAAGCGACTAGCTGACATAAACCACTGCTTTTTCACACACCGTGGTAAGGAATGTTAACATATACCTGCACAACTGAGAGCAATCCACGGTTCGAACGGAGTTATGCTTTATGAAGATGTGCGAATGTGACATGAGTTCGTGAAACAATCAATTATCACAAGTCGGTGAAATGTGGATTAATTGACATATCGACTGACGTGAAGGCACCGGACAGAGTAAGGTGACGGTTTGCCCCCATCTGCGGGTTCGGATTACCGGAAATTAACATGAAGAAGTTCTTCTTACACGTTGGGTTGCATACCCAACCAACCAACAAAGTTGAGTCGTGTTGGTCAGTGGTGCATGGGGTTAACACTAGGTAGGACATCCCTTTCTACAGAGAACTGGTATACAACTTCATGCATAACAGAATGCCGTAGCGGACATTTGCTCCGCTCCTAAATGAATGAAACTGGTCAACTTAAACCCCTCCCGGAGGAACGTAGTGATCACGTGGCTAGCGACATCGTCCTGGTTAACCAAGCCAACCGACTGAACAGGGAATGCATACAAACAGATCCTACCACTGAAGTGCCTGTGATCAATATATCATCAAATTAAAAGTTAGTGTGTTGACCGGGATGGTTTAATTGACAGAGAAACATCTCAATCAGCTTAACACGAATTGACCTGAAAAACCTACCGGAATTGCATTTCTTTTGTGTGCACTTTGGTATGCATACGAAAGTTACTGGCATTGCTGAACTTTTTGTCACACAGCTCGCAAATATAAGGAGTCTCTCCGGTGTGTATGCGTATGTGGGCGTAAAACCCGCTCACATGTCTGAACGCTTTACCACAAACCTGAAAATAAACAAGTTCGAACAAAGACAGATTAAACAAAACAGAATGAGATAATTCGTACGAATGCTGACACAGGGTTGGATATACTGTTCGATCTTTCGAAGAATTCTTAGTTAAAATTCGAGCAGACTCTGAAAACCACTACGTGTCGAAAATTACAAATTGTAGGAAAAAGTGATGAATCTGCAATCCAGCATTAATAATTGATCGAAAATTTTATTTGTTACGAAGTGAATTTCCCGTAAACAATCGATAGCAACCTTCGAACTTGAAACAGTCTTTGAATTCAGAGCCATAAATAGTTTGGAATTGTGAGCTCATGAGGAAACTGTATTGACCAACACTCCGTTGACCATGTACCAGGCGTGCCCCGATTCGCGCACTAATTTTGAGCGACGCTCAAACAGATGAGACGTATGCAAAGGAAATGCAGTAGCGCTGATCAAGCTCGTTACGTCTGGTGCGGAGGAAATAAAGAAATGAGCTAATGCCTCACCTACATAAATTTGACGCTGGTAGTTCAAATAACTATCTGTTCGGATGCCGAACAGCATTAACAAGAGTGAGGCCCGTGTCTCGTTTTTTGCTTCAAGGTGACCTAGTGGAAAGTCCATACAGATTATGAAAGCTGACAGGAAATTTCAGCAAACCGGACCGTGAAGATGAATGGTGATGCTTCGTGTTATGATAGCCGGGATTGAAGCGCCCAGCACTGCGGTTGTCACTATGGATCCATACGGAACCCCGTCACACTAGTAATCGTTCCTCAACCTATGGGTCAGTGTTGTACGAAGGAAACACCCTATAACTAATCTTTCAGAAAGGCTACTAACACATTCCAGGTGGCATCGTTAGTATTTCGGTCGGCATAAACAGGACAGGAGACCTAACTATATAAATTGAAAATAATTAGGGCCGCATATGCTCTGCATGTTGAATGATCACCGATAGTTAACCTCATAAAATACTCATAATAAACACCGACGATAATAATCGAGTTTCTTTTTTCTGTCAGGACACCACGAAGCCAAGGTATGACAGTATGAAAATATGAAGCAAATAAACTACACTAAGTCGATTGCAACGAAAACGAGGGAAAGGTATCAAACATACGGAATTCTGAGTTCGTTTGAACAACTGCAATCACAATCCTAAATAGTTAAGTACCGCGTGAAGATAAAGCGACATGTATGGTTAGAAACCTTATCTACTAAGTCCACAAAAAGCCGAATGTGGATCATCCCACATTTTTTCGTCTCATTTCACTCGATGGAAATCTAAACTGAAGAGTCCGCCATGCTACCTCGTGTGTCAGAATCATATAAAACGTCGTGCTAACAAAAGACACTCGATCTGCGAAATGGGCACCTATCAGACATCAATTATGAGATATGTGGAAACACGTCACAACATTCGCGCACTGTTACTATGTACTGCGCCTGTTGCCGGTCTTGCTGATTCGACTCAGTTACTGAAGCGTTTCACGCAAAGCGTATACTATTCCCGACTATTGCTTCTAGTCTTCGGTCATGCGGACGTTGAGGAGTGTAATTAAGTTCGGTGCATGCCATTTTTTCTACTTCCAACACTACTTAATGTAGCCGAGTGTCAAATTCATGATTCTTCTTCAAAAATGAGCACTTCAACTGCTCCCCAAGACCCGCAGATTTGATGGAGTATGTAAAAAGCAGACACTAAGGTTTGAGGAGATTAGCTTTTTTATTCTGACCAGCCTCTATCAACAGGTGATTTACGCGGTGATCGGTCAGATCACCGAACGACCGCACATACGAACATTCGTGCTCAACCGGAGGCAATGAACTGAACTGCCCCGCTAAATGATAGACGATGCTCCCAGAATTTTGCCTATCGTCAAATTGAATATTTGGGAAAACGAGCTTTTAACACCTCAGAGTAGCGGAAAGTTGTTTGATAAATAAGATCTTCACCACCCAATTAGCACATAAATGCCAACGATTGTGTGATCGCAGTTTTGAACTGGAAGTTCAATCCATAATGTAGTGAAGTTTCGTGAAAGTGTAACACACTACTGTTCGAATCTGTCCATCCAGACAGTCCAATTGTTACCTATTTTCATCCGTCATTCCTTGCACGTTGGGTCAACGTCTCCCAGAGATGGTTTGTTCTATCTCCCTCGTTGTTCTTAGTCCACCAGCTTTGATCCAAAGGCATGGCTGCCCCAGGTTATCATGTCCAACATCGGGTCATCTACGCACCCGACTAGTCCCCCCACATAAATACGCATACCAAACGAACTGCTGTTACATCGCTTAGTAGAAGAGGTGAATCAATTTTGAAACTTAGCATCTTTCATTCGTGAAGGGTACATGTGCCCATCGTCCTTTCACAATCAAAGAAATTATGTGCATCAAACTTGCGCTCTTTTCAGTCTGGAAAGCCCCAACCGTATCACCCCACAGTTCGGCCCCCAAAAACCTATTGATCACTGACGGTGATTGGTTACACTCGAAACTAACTACTCAGTTCTGGATCAGCAACTCCGGTATATATATTCGAGAATGTAGACAAGATATTAAAGGAATCGTTAAAAAAAATGCGATGTAAACTTTTAAAGACCATCACAATCTCCGGCAACAGTCATTCGAATGAAACAGGTCGCGATAGTGATCTCAAAAAGGCTGACATTAATGCACACAGGATTTTAGCAATGCATTGCAGTGAATTATCAACACTACGCCCTTCGGCCAACAGTCACACTTTCCACTCTTCCTCATTGTCTTTTCCCACGTACATAGGCATCAGGCAGACTAAAATTGGATTTGACGGTGTGATACCACCAACTAACGTCAAGGTCACTCGTGGCTCGATTCAGGTGCAGGTGGAAAAATTTAACATTACTGACCGAAAAGTGGAAGTCAGTAGACGTGATATGTGTTAGAGAAGAGGGCATAAGTAAACATCAGTGAGTGATCGAATAAGGTACCATCGTATAAATAGAACTCAATTCTGTGTCAACAATGAGACCCGGTTATTTGCCTTCTGCAGTGGAAAATAGATAACAGATTGCGCGAATAATCCAGCACAAAGGTGGTCGATGGTACAGATGTCGAGAGGAGTAAACGTGTGATGGAACTGGATTTTGACTTCAGGGATGGTCGTCAACTTTAGACAAGTAAGTGTGCCTACGCCAGAAGACACATCATAATGATGAGCACGAAAAGCCATTACAGACGACTTGATTGTCCCGAGCTCAGGGAGTAAAGCAACTAATCGTAAGGGAGCCTAGGCAAAACTGAGTTTTCGGATTGGAGTTCTCATGAACCACGTGGCCCTGGCGGCTGACTACCCTAAGTGAAGTGGCAGCTAACCGGCTAATACAATTGTGTGAATGTTGTCAATGCTTAACAGTCTGTGAGCTAAATTCAATTACTGAAGCGTGTTGGCGAAAGCTACAAAGAAGCAGACACTGCCTTACATTGACCTACAAGTCGGTTGTTCATTTGCAGTGACGTTGACTGTTCACATTTCAATATGGGAAGTTGCAGATTAGGTCTAATCTAGAGGTTCCCGTATTTCGTCTTATGGTTATATCACAGATAGCTAGCCGACCGTCTGGGAGATGGTCATGATGAATGTTGGACAGATTAAAGCGGAATAAGTGAAGCATACACGTAATCGTACAGCAACCCTACAAAAGAACTTCTTCAGTTGACCTTAAAATAATCCGAAGGGAGGACTTCAAATGACTATGCGTAGTCATATGTGTGGCTAAAGAAACTGGTTGCACAAAGCACAGAACTAAGCGCTTTCGCCCGTCGAACACAGTGAAAACGATGTTGCCAATTTACTATTGAAATATTTGTGAAGCGGGGTTAGTGTTTACGCAGTCAAGTGAAATAAAGCTTTATCGCGACCAACAGACGATTTTTCAACTTGTAAAACGAGTCAATGCAGTCCTTAAAAAACCTTCCCATAGCTACCATCCCACCTATTCTTGCATGACGTTCGGCTGTTTGAATACAAGTCAGAAGCAAAATTACGATATGAGTCGTAAACGTCCGACTAGCATGAAAACAAAACCAACAAGACTTGAATGAAACACTTAAGAGTACACAACGGGCTGGATCGTGATAGGTAGTCACGGCTAAATCCATGGTAAAGAGAGGTCGAAAATCAGTTGTTTTCTGCGCATAAGACTGGTTGTCAACGCCTGATCAACAATGCCACAATACGTTTGAGAATTTCTGGGGGGTGAGCGTCTATCAATAGCTTAAACAAACATTCAATAAAGACACTGTCACATGGGGTCGATACCATCACCATAATCACCATAGACAGCAATACACCAGTGGTTCACAATTATGCTTAAATGCGTCCACAACCACGAAGATAAAGCAAACCCTACATTGCGAGAGAGAAAAAAAGAAGGGATTGCAAAGAGACCTAACTACTGAAAACAACTACGTCTATATTCAAAAACATTCAACATCAAGGTGCCTACACCCTGCAAACAAACAACCGAGCTCCAAGTGAGAGTAAGGCGTCATCAACAAGACAGCTTCTCTACAGCTTTCACCGACACACCTCAGTAAATCCACTCACTTCACAGACAACTCGAACAAACAACAACATTCACGCCACTGAGCGCGATAAGCCACCATCTCACCTAGAACGGTCTCCAGTCACCGACTCTGTGAGTCGCGATGGACCCAGCCCGGGAGACGAACTCAATCTACAGTGACCAACCAATTGGTGAACGAATCCATTTCCTCACGCCACGTCATTATCTGTCCACCTCGCACCTCACACCAGTCGGTCGCAGTGTCAGCCAACAGTGCTCACTGTGGAAGCCGACTGGCTCACATCCTTGATACATGACTAAACCATCTAAGCCTGTGCAAACGTAGAGACTAAACAAAAGAACTCGTTTGACAATCACTAACAAACACTCGTTTCCTAACCTCCTCGTTACTTACACGCTGGCCCCACCCGATACGAGCGATTGAACGCAGACACCGCTAACAAAATACCTGAACACGGTTCACGTCTTCTACCCTGAGCGGCCAGGTTTCGCTGCCGTAAACTAATAAGACCCTCACCGTTGTCTTATATACGCGACCTTTACGCTTCAACGAAATACCTCTCTGTTCCAAGATATACACCAGATTAGCGAATACCGCCCTAGCCTTAGAGATGCGCGCTTCTATTTCATTCCCTACACCTACACCGCCGCCGCC
>QNGE01002016.1:62523-101768 GCA_008508345.1 Paragonimus westermani | reverse complement strand
GGAGTATAATGGATGCTGGAACTCTAGAAATGACTGGGGTCAAACTAATTCCTCTAGGGTTTTCGCAAAAGCCCCTGATACCTTTCTTGAACACAGGAACTATTATCGAGTGACCCCAACTCGAGGGGATAGTTACCGTCGTCCACACAAGTTGAAACAAATGAGTCAAAGCCTCTACTAACGCTTCTCCCTCTTCTTTGAAAAGTGCCGGCACAAGGTCATCTGGACCAGCAGCCTTATTACGCTTGAGAGCCGCAATGCAATTGTGGACCTCAGTCTCGGTAGGTGGTTCGAAGGCTATCGACCAGGGCACTACATTACAAGTTTGTGGTGGCAACGCGGTAGAAGCAGGAGGTCAGCTGAATTGACTCTCAAAGTGTTCCGCCCACTGCTCTAACTTTCTGGACTTACAAGTGATGAGTGTGCCATCTGTCTCGTTGACAGCTTCACTGACAGACGGTCGCCTGGGACCAGTGGCACGGATAATCTTGAACAGTTCACCAGTGTTTCCTGAAGCAAAAGCCAATTCCTTAACGTTTCCCAATAACCAAGCCTCACGATCAGCCTTTAGGCTACGTTTCAGTTTCGTACGGATATCTATTCTACACCTGTTATATGATTGCCATCTGGCTTCTAACAACTCCAGCGATTTCTCCGAGATCCAATGTTTGTTCAATGCATGTACCCACCTGCTACATGCTAATGTACCTGCGTCAAGAATGGCCTGTGTGATCTGGCTCCCGGAGTGATCAGGATCTTTGGAGTGAGAACTACTAAGGCAGGTCTCTAAACTGGTTTGGTACCTGTGTTTCAGCGACGGTATAACCAGTTTCTCAACAGCTAATTGTTGCTGTCTGTGGGGTCGTTGCCCAGCAAAAGTAAGCACAAAACGACAATATACCAACCCATGGCCAGAATCCAAATATCTGCTTCAATGAGAACGACAGTCTTGAATGGGACTCCACCACGTTTAACTAACGGCTAAGTGGTCTATCTGGGACCAGGCCTGATTCGGAGAAGGCCGGCGCCAAATATGATAATGACGTGCACGATTCCTAAAAATAGTGCCAGCTGAAAATAGCTTGTGCTCAACGCACAGCTAAAACAGTCACTCGCGATCTGAACGTTGTGATGCTATCCCAAACCTTCCACCCAAACGACACTCGACTTTACCAAGGAGGTCAACCTGGGCATTCATATCAGTCGGAACGACTATATCAGAGTCACGTGTCGACCGCAGGGGAACGACCATATCCGAGTAAGACGCGTCCTTGACGCCGGCGTCACTACAGTCAGTAGGAACGTATGCAGACAATGAAAATATTTCCGACAGTCTTCCGTCTAGAGCAGGCCTAAACAGAACATAACAAGCGCACGGCACAAAGTCTAGTGTTAACAGGAATGCAATCTACTAATGCGGCCGCGGCCGTCGTGCCGAGGACTATACCTACTCCAGCCTGACCAGCAACGGTGGCCGTTGAGTCACCCGAAGTGTGTAACCAGTATCGGGTAGACAATGCGGGTGCTGTTAGTTCCATACGTTGATTACTGTCATGGATTCTACTATCCGAAATACAGCAGAATCAGCACTTAAAGAGTCTAACATTCGTGCAGCCTGCTGACCTATCCGTTTCAGCATGCGAACATTGAAGACATCTATATTAACTCGCGTTCTAGGCCTAAGCAAGGGACGAGGGAAGTCTGAAGCTGTATGGTAAGACATAGGATTCACCGACACAATGTTACGATGAGTAGTTATATCCGAGGTGGAACCTGCAGAGTAATCACCATAAATGGGGGTCGGGAGAGTTCTATGAACCAAATTTGATAGAATAGTGAGAAGGGATCAGCAGTCAAGCGTTTTCGCCTATTCATCATGTTGCATGCCGCACATAGAGCAACCCAGTTGATACTGTGGGACGGCAGATGCAATATGGAATTGCGGGTGTTGTGATTGCCCATGGTTGTGTGCGGGCTAAGTTACTGCCAAGACGCCCAGACCTGCACAGGAGCACGATTAGGGTTCTCAACTAAAGCCTTTGCCTCAAATCTTGTACCGCAGGGCAGCAGGTGGGTGGCATTGTACCAGAACTGGTACATTTTTCAGAGAAGATACTCACCTTCTTCCAGCCCCCAAACTGGAGGACCAAGAGACTGCGGTTTGTCAGACCTCTACCTATTGGCCTGCCTGGTATGAGTAACCGTTGGTATGGTCACCACCCCGTTCAGTTCAATCCAATAGGTCATCGAGGTGCGCAAGCCGTCACACCGCGTCAGGGTCCAGTCTAGTTGTGGTCGATAAGTGCCTTGCAATGGGCGAAGTGGCGTTTCGTCCTCGCTGAGTGTCACTCATTGGTGGGTGAGTCAGTGCAATTCTCGACCACTTTGGGATGTGCTCGTTGGTCCTGGTTTTAAGGATTCTGTCTGTGCTACCAATGCATGTGGTCCCTTAACTGTAAAACTGACAGATACCACAACTAGCTTTCTGACAGAGAGTAGAAGTAACCTAGTCGTTTGAGAGAGCAGGACAAGCTTTGCTGCATTAGACACACGTTCGAGCGTGGCACTGACCATCTTTCCAAAGTTTTTCATCAGACTATTACCTCTGAAGAGGCTTCGACCGTTGCATTTTCCACAAGAGTAAGTTTATTCCATTTCCGGATGAAACGTTCCGGGGAATTGTTAGCACGAAGCGTTTCGCATAATGATGTTTGTTCAGTATGTAATCTATCCTGGGAGCCTATTCTTGGCACCCTGTAAAATTGTACATACTGGTGACCTCTGTATGCAACAAGAGCAAAACTCATGAGGTTCATGTATTGCCCTATCAATGCCGGTTCTAAACACACAAAAATAACTGAATGTCAACCTCTGTTTACCGTGGGTTTAGCCGTGAGTACCAATCACAATGCCGCCCGATGTGTACTCTTGAGCGTTTTATTTAAGTCTTGATGGCTTTGTTTTCATGCTAGTCGCACGTTTACAACTGACCAGAATGTGCGAATTGAATTCATGTAGTAATTTGTGTCTTCTGACTATTCGATTCAAATGACCCAAAGGGACTCACGACAGGCACTTGAAACCTGTGTGGATGAATACCGACTATTAAACAGCTAGCACCTCAGACCGTCATCATTTTCTTTTTCTCTACCCCCTCTTTACTTCTATATAAGAGATTAAATTAAAGATCTCTACGTTTCACACAATTTTCTACGCGCGTTGTGTCATGAATACTCACAACACAAACAATTCCATGTGGTGTTACGATAGTAATCCACCTTCATTAATAACAATAGGGGGAACTTCTCAACCGCTTGCAATACAGACGATCTAGGGTAACAAACCGTGCAATGAGATAAATTGTGTTACAGATTACGGGCCTCAAACTTCTCGATACACACACTGATAGAGCGGTCCAATCAAGCTGTGTTAGTAGATCGAATCCAATAAAACCACAAGAACTGGTGGATCAATACGTCTTGCATCAGAACCGAAACGCACTATCCGTTTCACCTACCTCACACGAGAACGGCTTCTCGCCATTATGCACTCGCATGTGATTCTTCAAATCGGTCGGATTGGAGAAACTGTGGGTGCATTCGTGGCACGCAAAACGTTTCTCGTCATGGATACGAATGTGCGTGCGCAGATAGGATTCGGTGGCAAAGTCTGCCGAGCATATGCCACAAACATATTGGCGTGGGCCGTGGACACGCTTTTTGTGATCTGAGAGGGCTGATGGATCGCTGAGATTAACAGACACGTGGGAGAATTAAACATATTGCACCAGAGATGGATGAGTCCATGAATCAACAACACAATCAACAACACAATATTAGTGAGTTTCGGTTCTACAAAAAAAAAACCTGCGGCAGAAATCTAGCCTGTAACACAGGCGGCAATAATAAATGTTGCACATCAACAAAAAGCATGTATTCAGGAGTCGAGTACAGGCGATCGATTTCAACCACGGCCTTACCATATACGGAACTGTACCTGGATCTTTACAGAGGACAGTCCGCTGAAAGAAAGATATCCTTATTTTTGGATAACAGGACTCACGAAGCATTCAGTCATCCATCAGATGCATGAATTATGTCTAAAATTTCAAGAAAAACTTTCCGGCGTGTCGAAATCACTTTGACGATCAGAATATCCCTCAGGTTCCTTGAATGCATCTCAACAATTGTGAAGTAAAACACATTTGTGCGTTAACTCTATGGTCAACGCATACAGGAATGAATCGCACGTTCTAGGCTCACCTGCAAAAGAGGTTTCTCTTTAGATGGCTGCCATGTACTGTAAGAATTTAGCTGAGACTGCCCTGGTAATATCAATCACAGTTGAACGAATTCATCATAAACGATTCGATCTGAGTTTCAATCTGACTAGTGATTATCAGAAGTGCACACTATTTTAGACCGTGAGTAGGTTGAACACTGGTTCATGTCGTGGTGACTGTGTTAGCCGCACCTTTCAAATTAACGTCCCGTCCGATCTAATCGCTGCGGTTTAAACTAACTAGACGGGATACAATTAAAGTCTCATCACTCTAACAGGTGACGCAGTGGATACGTAGAGATTCCGGACCTGACAGGTCCTTCAATGGATGGAAACCTCGTAAGAATTCACTTCACTAGACAGGGCGAATTATGGTTTATTTATCATGCACGTTAGTCAGGTCTACGATCGACACTTGGACTAGTTATGTTGTAACCAAGTAAATTAGCTCACACTGTACGTCAAACGCAAATCTGCATTCATTAGAGGAGGAAAGCTTCGTGGTGATCTGTGATTTGCACGAACAGCAGTAATTTGAGGCAACCAATATTGTCGTATGTCGGCAACCGGGAGAATTTAAACTGCGTGCAACCGAGTGGATAACCTATTTCATTGCTTCGGTGGGCAGCCACATTTTCACAAGAATGAGTTCAAACTGCTTAAAACCACGTCTCAGACGACCTCCAAATTTTTTCTCTACGCTACTGAAGGGAGCTACATTTTTAAGATATCCCCTTTGAAAATAGAAGGCAAATGTTTAGTCATGCGATCTAAATGTGTGAGAAAAAACATACGCCCGGTGGCTTGCACCTGTGGAAAATGGTATGGCGAGTACATTTAGCCGTCGTCTTGAGTGTAAATCCTGAAAACAGTTGCAGTACGCTAGTGGACGTCAGCCCATTTAATCATGTTATCAGTCTTACAGATAGGTCTTCAAAGTATCGATCATTTGTACTCGCGTCCGCGTGACCTACTATGGAGAATGATCCAAAAATTTGGGTTCCAATAGTCACCCCTGTTCTTGGAAAAAATCCGGACTCTAAAAAGGACACGAACGCACTTTTGAACACCCAAACAGGTGCTGCTGCTAATATTGGTTCGAATTCCAAACAGGCTTGATTGACGTCTTATCTTTTACAGATGATCAGTCAATCATCCAATTATTTTATGCTGTAATCCATCAACGCCACTGCTAAACAATGAAATAAGTTTGGGAAACCCTGGTGGCGCAGTCCATGCCTTGGAGCATCTGGTACGTTAAATGAGACAGTGGGACGGGTGGATAGCACAGTCCGAATGTGAACGTGCCAAGCTCCCGGCAGGGCTTCGTAGCTCAGTTGCTGGTAGAGCGCTTGCCGTGTTTGTGTGTGTTGTTTCCGCTGTTGATTCGACTCCAAACGAAACCCTAACTTTTCATAACCGGACGCTTTCTAAATGAAATGTAAAATGTCATCCTTATGGTCATAGGCTAACAATAACCTAAAAAGGCATTAACAGGTAAAAAGCGAACCAATGACCAATGATAACACAGGAGCTCAAGTAGGACATTATATTCCACCCGTAGTTCCACATGAAGTTGAGAAGCAACCGAAGTTGAATATTTAGTTTTTCGGGCTTGCTTGACATACAGCTCACGTATTTGAAGTGATTTTTCAGAAATCCCAGTTGTTTACCAACTGTTGGTGCAAAATTGGAAATATACGTTCTCCTGCGATTCTTCGTGAGAACCTGACAGATTTCATCTTGGCTCCTTCACAGTAGCTCCATTTATTGTTGAATCGCAGATTTATTATGATATGAAAACCTCTTCAGACTCACACAAAAAGAAATCCAACTGAATGTTTCCTTTCATAGAGTTTGCGAGTAAGGGGCAAGCAAACAAAAGTCGTCGACCCTCCCCCATGGACTGCTGTAAGTCTCCTAGGCATCGTACAAGTTTGAATAAATATTGATCACCAGCAGAACAGCGGACGGCTTTAAAGTATGGCAGACTGAATCTTCCACTACATCCTACAGCCTACATCCACCTTGCCTACGTTTACTGTAGGTATTAGCGCCATTGGCGGGCTAGCGTCCTCAATAATCCCACCATGTTCGAGGGTGGGCTGTGTGAACTAAACTGCACACGGTTCCGGCAACCATTTGCCCCTCTGGCGCGATCACCCCAACAGAGTACATCACGCGATGACGTAGCCATCTGGACCCATGACCTCGACATATGACGTCTTTGTATGTACTGACCAATCCAAATGTGGTGGCATGAAAGGTTGATTTTTTCTGCGTGTGCTTTCGTGGGTGGGTGCGTCAGCTGACCAAGCTCTCAGGCTGGTCGCCTGCCAAGTCGCGCCAGCAGTTAGTGCTTCCGTGAGAGGGAAAGATAAACTGGATACCAGAGGTCAGCACCGGTATGCTTATAACCATAGTGACCGTAGAAGCCAGATGACTTGAGTGGTAGAGCCCTGAATTATCGGGGGGCGCAGAAAAACATCGCGGCAGGAAGGGTTAGAGAAATCAGGTGAACCTGAATGAACGTGCATTTTTGTGTGCTTAACACAAGGAAGTAAGGTAGATAAGAAGACGAAATGGTAATTTTATACCTTTTTCAGTTTACGATGTCTCGATGTCAAGTTGAATTGCCCCACGTAACTGGGTCTCGGCAAGCTAACTTGGTTCGCCCTCTGCACCTGACAGGACCGCCTATTCTCAATCTGTAAGAACCAACCGGTCCCTGTTTTACGGCGTGTCCATGTATATATCAATCGAGCTCCCCCGCTCGACGCTGAAACCCAGCAAACCCTTCTGGGACAATCTAAATTGTCATCAAAACCTCTTAAACTGGAAAAGGTAGTGTTAGGGTGAAAAAATCTGTTTCTGAGCTACCATAACATTTCTCGTCAGCATACTAAAACCTCATGTAAACCCTATTAGAAAATCCAGTGTAAGGCTTGTTCAGCAATAGCTTTATTTCCTGAACCACATCAAATCAACGCCCCAAATTCTTGACACCACTTGTGAGCGGTGCCATTCACAAGTGCCCTCTAACGAATGCTAATGGCCAACAAGATACCAAGCGTTTAGTTTTAGACCATAAACTCACGGAATTAATTATCCAAGTGACGCAATTGCAATACGAACTAAAGACACTTCCGTTGGTATACAAATAGGAATAAGCCACAATTGAGAGATGTTTGAAGCTTCTGGAAACGCCAAAATAACATGCCAGCGTTCCATGGGAGTCAATTTTCCTCATATATCCTGAAATAATTTGATCCTGAGCTCCGACAAAACTGTAGTTATAACCTCGTACTGATAGCTGACAGGTTCTGTATTCGAATCACTGTCCTGTGTTGCCTGCCTATAAGTGATTGGCTTGACCTTATCCTGACGCACGTGCAATCATTATGCAGTCATAGCAACCGACTAGTTGTTCATTTTTTATCTTTCAGTCCTATCTACCGAGAAATGTTATAACATAATTCATCTGGATGTGTGAACATTCATCATATGACGATTGTGCAGTACCCATATTACCAGCTGTAAGCGAGGATCACCTGATAGCACTCATGCTTCGGAAGATAAATAATATTCTAGGACACCAAAGACAACTTTGATGAGATCTCAGTACTACTCGTAGACGTATGCGCATAGTGATCGTCCCGAACAAATCACTGTGATGCAACTATACCCACTGGACTAAATGGGATAAAATGCTCATAGGGGAAAAACTATGTACGAAACACTTGCCTTCTCACCGGAATGTGCTTCGCATTGAAGAAACAAAGAGTACCAGTAAGATATGAAAGAGGTGAGAAACTGTCTTCCTGAAGAAAACCGACGCATAACGAGCAGGCTAACTGTTCACAAGACGGGAACAACTGAGACGAACAAACTGCAACCTGCGGACGAAAGGTAGACGAGGAATACCAACCTAATGACGCTTTACCTTAGTTGCACTGATATAAGCTAGAGGGTTGAGCCTAGCTCAATCAGCGTGGCTTCGCAATTTGTCGGCCTAATCGACTGGCCAGGTTGGACCAATCGGCTCCAAGACGATCACGCAAGCACGGTCTAAAAACTCCTACACGTCACACAAATTGAACATCACTCATAATTAATCGCAGTCTTAGCATTCCTACATATTGTTCCGCCAGCTCCTTCCGAACAGAAGCACTAGACCCTATTTCCGTCCTCATTAGGGCTCGTTAGTGGTGCATATATTTGCTACGGCCGGGACCAGAACTATGACCGCGCTTTCATGAGGCAACCGTGTTGACCACTGCGCCATTGACCTCAACATCAGACATAACCGGATTTTCATATCCGAACGCTCGACCACTTTCATCAGTGAGTAATGATCAGGTTGCCCGATCGTCTTGAGAGGAGACACAGTAGCTGTACTGTTAATTCTAATCGATGACCCCTCGACTACGGCTTCACTATAAAGTAAAATCACCCACAATGAAATTCTTCACAAGAGCGTTTACATATGTTGGTTCGGTCGTGCCTAATGTGAGTTTCGAATACCGAAGTTTGCACGATCAACTAAACTTACGCAGCGAAAGGTTGCACAAAAATCACAAGTAATAATGTCACGATTAAATGCCCTTTTTGTTCACTTTGAAGCTGTGTGGAATGTTAAATACCTCCAAAAGCTGTCCAATTAACTGGTAATGAACATTTATCACTTTTGAAAATTCGAATTCCTGTATTGCACCATCATTTTCATTTCTTGCGCCGATTCACATACTGGACGCTAATTCGCCTGTTATCGACCCAGGACGCTTTTCACTGAACATTGAATATTGAACATTATTCACCAGTTCGCTTGATGAGCTATCAATACGCAAGAGCTGCACTTGTCTTCGGACTGAGACGGTAAAAGCTGTCTTTCTGGAGACCAGTGTTTTTCCTTCGTAGTCTGCTTGGTGATCGGCTCTTCGGGGTAAAACAGCGCGTACAGTACCATTACGTCGTAGGAATAGTTCTAGGTCAATTGTGTTCGCTCGGTCGTTCCACGTTATAACAGAATCCTATCGTCTTTCCTCGTCCTCATGTGAACCACTCACAGCACTAAACCAGTGGATAAAAAAAGGCATCGAGACACCGCCATTTATCGGATAAATCGATCTTGAAGTTTGCGATTCAGTAATGTGAGTGAGATCCCCTATCGGTATTGGTTGAGCAGTGCGTCTTCCATAAAGGTCTGTTGGGACATTTGTGACCGCTGGTACTCGTGTTCTATTGAAACCCCGTCATCTGCTGACGAAACCTTCGCTTTTGTAGCCTTCGATTCAATTCAGCAGCGCATTTCTAACAGTCTTGATTATCTTCTACAAGCGAGGAATTTGACCTAATCAGCCTAGGGTCAACCGACAAACGTTTTGAAAAACCATCCCCAGGTTCTGTATTGCCGATTAACCCATTGGCCAAGGAGTCGGAAGCAATATCGTTGACCTCCAACTGTCAGCCCACTTAAGCTAGTTGACCAGTCAGATCGACTGACGACGAAGTGCGAAACGCACCGGAAAAGAAAATGAGGGCATAACGCCGAGTGCATTGACCTCAGTTTAAAAACTGCACTCAGCTCTTCATCTGCATCCTTGCCATCATAATTCGTCAGTCTAAATTAATTTCGTAAACGGGTCAACGGATTTGCTCTCAGCCCTGTTTCATGGCGGACTAGCACCGTCAAGTGTCCATCGCTCAGCCGTCTACGTGGCCAACGAGCGTGGGTCATCCCCAATCCTCTTCAAATGATTACTGAAATCGTTGAGTAATGATCGCCGAGCTTTTGAAGCAGCTTCAAATGCGAATCAGCTTATCTACTTCAGAAGGTAGATGTGACTTCGACGGGCTGTGGTTGTAAAAAGCCCAATAAATGCAGATTTCCGGTCTCGATTATCCATCTTCTGTAAACCTTTGAACAGAGATTATGTGACAGTAATCTAAGGCCTATTTATAACGGTAAAGGCCACTTCACTAACGCCCCGCTACACATTCCTATATGCAGCTAAACCTTAGGAAAAACAATATGGTTTCTATACTATCTACATTCTAATATCACTCTTGAGAAGTGAACCAGTCTCCATCCCAACTACTATCTTCGGATCAGCAAACCCGCTTCGGATACATTATACCCAACGCCTAACATTAATAACATCAGAGAGCATCCTAACGGTCAATTTGGAGGTCGTAGAATTATTCTTTCAGCATATGCTCATAGGCGACTTAGTTACTTTCCATTTCGACGTTCTGTTACATATTTGTGGAGTTCAGTAAGTTGCAAGACTGAAAACGACCGAACCATTCACTTCGACCGCTTATCCAAAATCAAGCTTCTTCATTAAACCCACCATGAAGTCGATCAGGATCAGGGTCATGCATAGCACAAGTCCTGGGCAGATCGAACAGCTTAACTATCCCGACTGTAGGTCAGCTCTATCCTCCCAAAAGATTTGGTTTCGCGACGACTCAGTGTAATAATATTATTGTACCAAAGTTTAGGTCAATTGCTGACGTGTTGGTCAAAGGCCACTGAAAGCTGAAGCCCATCAACGCTTCCCCCTTGACTCTCAAGCTAGACATACCATGGGCTGCTCAACAGGCAAATAAAACAGACACTTAGACAACAGAATATATGAACAGCCCAAACGGGAGGGTATTACAGAAATTCCCCCAAGAGAAAACTGGATGCTAATTGATCCCGTGTACCTACAGACAGCCCAAGAACAAACTGTATCTATCGTTAAACCTAGGCATAAAAAGAGCTCATACAAAGTCAGATTCACGTGCATGACTCAGAAATCACGTACCGGTGATATCACTTTACAAAAGAACAAGTGTACGGAATTGCATTGGACTTATGTGTCTGGATGTACCCCACTTTCAGCCTTGGCTCACAGCATGTCGTTTGGTTGTGTGGCGGTAACTATTTCGTAAAATTCCTATAAGACAAACCGGCTGATGAAACATTTTGTAAATCGTAAGCGGATTTAGTGAAACAGTAGACTTTTCTGTCTCGATCAAAAAAAGATTAACAGGGAGGTCTTGTGATTCTCCCGCACGTATACGCGTCTTCCAGGCAAACTTCCAGCTAACCTTTGAACGACTGATGAACCACACTTTCTGAGAAGTAATGAAGAGCCGTTGTAAAATCATAGCCACAGGAATACGATCTAAAGTTATAAACGCTCGTGGACAATGCTAGGAAAGGTATTGACAGCGTAACGCCTTACTGTGTCTCTTTTGAGAGACCACAACGATATGGTTGTCGCTTGTCTGAACAATTGGTACTTCAATTTCTAAATGCACCATTAGATTAGAAAATGTAATCGTAACAATACCGATGCAATCATCATAAATCTTTCGTTGGCCAGTAAACTTGGCTGAAGGCGCACCACGAAGTCACATAAGCTTTGATCTAACCAATATTGAAAACCGGAGGGAAAAAAGTTAGCATAGCCTGGTTCATTCACGTTAACATTATGGAAAAGTCAAATTGCTGAACCATACGGTGACTTGGTAATACAATACAATGCAAGCTGCGAAAAGACAATCCATGAACGCGTGGGAAATGATTAGATGGTCAACTATAATTATTTATATGGAAAATCCCACAAGAGGTTAGTAATATGTACCAGTATTCTTTGCCCATTACAGTTGCCTTTCTATTCCCTAAAACCAAAACTGATCGAAACCGCCAATGCGAACACTGAAAGGTCGGAAAAGTTCTGGCCGTTCTACTGTTTTCAGTGGATTTGCTGCACCACCGTCATATGTTTCACAGCAATACACAATAATAAACACACGAAAGCATTACTTGTGTAACGTGGTAATGGTAATGATCTTTTAAATGACCAACATACCGAAATACTTTTGTACATTGATCACAGTGAACGGCCTCAATCACGTGAGCAGCCAGATTGTGACGGCGGAGTCCCGTGTGAGAGCGAAAACGTTGAAAGCATATGGTACAGTTATAGCGACCGTGGGCCGGGCCCGACGTGTTCAGGCTCGGAGCAGTAGTACTTTCTGGCTCAGGCTTGACAACTGGGATCAGGGGTGTGGCAGAAAGCGTCGGACTGCATTCCGGATGACTGGAGTCGGACAATCCCAATGAAGTGGATTCAGAGAGTTGTGAGTCCTCGTTGCGGTTAGAACATTGTTCGGGCGTTTTGCTCGGCAGTTCTACCATTAGTTTCGAGAATAGGTGTTCAGCAGCGCTTTTAAGGACACCATTTTCAACCACCTTCTTGGTTATATCTGACAGGAATTGTGGGAAATTACGTGGTCAGTGTATGTTTTAAATAATAGGGCAAATCACTGCATTTCATAACCCGGTTGTTGGATTTGATATTCATTTGCCCGGTCAGCTTAGCGTCCAGGATAAAAATACTTCATCAACAAACGGTAACGTCACCTTGTTAGGGCTGGGCTGCACGAGGTTTATGTAGCGTGAAGATGGTATGTGTCACTATGAGTAAACATGATGCGCGTAATGGCGCGTAACGGTCATTACTCAATTCCTTTAAGTTTGACAGAATTAAAAAGTATTTCCATGCAAGTGATAACCAACAGGCCGAAACGGAACAGCACTTTTGTGGCGATAAATGAAATTCTAAGGAACCCATAAACTTAGCTAAACTATAAGCTCTCAAACCTCCGAGTGATTACGCCAGAGTAAAATCACTAAATAAAACAGACAGTACGTAGATATTTAGGTTGGATAAGCCACAAGGGACAGCCCCACATAATTAAACAAAGATACGTTTGGTATAAGTGAACTAGTTAGAGGTCTCTGTTTCGTTGAACGAAGGTTCATTTTTGAGAAAGTCAGCTAGCCACGCTTAGTTGAAATTCTCATTCTTCCAGGAAATCGGAGTTCAAGAGTGGAAAGGGTATCGAGCGAGGGAGTACAGCAGTAGCAATGTCCGTCACTTAACGAAGAGTTGTAGGTTCGAATCTGGGCAGCTTGACAAGATTCATCCTCCATGTGATCAAGTGTGTAACAGGTTAGTGAAAATACTGTGGCATCAAAATATGAAATATGCTAACAGGCCAACTGTGCATGTGTTGCCCGCGTGGAAAACCGTTGAAGGAACAATCAACAGGTTTGCTTGTTCTGACAACCAACCCTCAGCTTGGTGTCAGGGACGTATTTAGGTAGGTACAGCTCAAGCGCAGTTGCCAGATAAATCGCTTTAATTTTCCCGCAAGCAGCCATAAGGTCACGCAACCTAGTAGTCCATAGTCGCAGAAAACAGTGAGTACAACTCTCTCGTGGAAAATGTGAGAAGTATGGAGCTGTGCGAATTTCTTCAGTTCTACCGAACAGTATCATCTAGGAAATTTTGCAGCAAAGGAAATAATATGAAGTGAACATCACTCACGAGTGACTGTATCTCGCAGCCACACACTGTTCAGCCAGCCTCTTTCGTAAAAGAATATTTGACCTAATTTTTGCTCTTGTTAGAAGCCATCAGTAGTGCAAACCCGTGCCACAATCAGGAATAGGACTTCAGCCAAGTTTTCATGTGACAACAGCGTTAACCACCGCGCCGTCTACTCCGCGTAAAGCAAATGTTCAATCAAATCCCCCTGTGTGCAGTGTTCAGGTTGCCCGATCACCTCGAGAGCAGACACGGTGATATTCAAACCAGGTTTAAAAAACGCCCCCACTATTCATCATTAAGTGACAATATCTTAGACTGAGCAATATAAGTTGTCTGATATCAACAAACTTCACCTTTAAGACTGCGAGCAATGCTGTCGGGACGCATGTGGACGGAAATCAGTTCGGCGAACCGCACATTTTAGGATAAAAAGAACCCCACGAACTTCGTGTGAATGCAAGATCAGCTGTGGAACAAGAAACACTACGTAGGGAGCACGAGAAAGTGACTACCTTCCTGGTGTGCCAGAGTCTAGTTGGTCCATACCACCAAGGTGTATCTTTGACCCTAACACTGATTAGCGATCAGTCAGACCAATATGTGTGCGTGGCGAGAGAGAAGTTTATCGACCTGGAGAACAGTCTATAGGTTGTTCAGCTCAGTGAAACATAGCTAATCCTCCGCACGTTTGCTACTAACCTTTGACTAGTTCTCGGACACGTTCAATAAGCACACACTCGCCACCGCACGGAGAGAGACAGACAGACAGACAAAAAAACAACCGCCGACTTAATCGAGCAACGTTGCTTGTTCGATATGCTCTGCAGGGTGCACAATCCACTCACATCAGTAGTCAATCAAAGTTCACGCAAATGAGCAAAACGGCTTAGTCGCAAACGGATTAACCGTTGTGTTCGGATTCTAAACGAAAATGTGTGCTGGAAAGCAGCACGTGACCCAATTCGCACTGGCGATGGAGTCGATAGTGGTTACCTCGTTCTGCTAGTGACGGAGAGAAGCTTGGTGAGTGAAACAAAAAAGCCAGGGAGTATACCAGCAACTGGCAACGAACTTAGTGCACAAAACCCCATACAATAATACCCAGGTCAAGGCAATGTCCAATCTTGGTGAGCGAAATAACAAACAACCTCTGAACTTTCTTGTATAATGCGGAGGCGAATGGAGGCATTACGTTTACGACACAGAACCCGAGTTAGCGTGTGTACTCAGAAATGGACTCTTTTTGACCAAAACTACTTTCCAGTCTTGAAGCACACGTATATGTGCGAAATATCTGCAAATCATTAGCATGATGGTGGTAGAGAAAAACAACCTTCAAAAGGAATTCACTCACCGAGGTTGTCATATTGTCGACACACAGTATTCAGTGCCCAACAGTGGGTTTCATTTTCTAATACCTAACTTCAACGAAAACCTTCTAACCCATATATGACATCAGAAGAAACTTTACGAACAGTGACGCAATCAAGCTTACTTTAATAAAAATACAATATTCAACACTAGTCCAAACTTATTAGTTATGTTTGTACCCTCTGTGACCGATACGGGTAATGAATTTGTCAGTCTGGAAGATATGATTCGATAGTTGACTTCACTATGAGTGAAAGTCCTCATATGGTGAACCGTCTGACTACTGGTTGTACTACGGTTGTTTATTAAGGTTGACATGCAGAACTGAATCATTACGACTGACTTTTAAAGAATGTTACAAAGACGAACTGATAGAAAGAACGGAACCCGTGATGATGACGGCGTTCTCAGTGGGAGCTTCTTCACTTCGAACAGGGAAGATTCAGGATGCACCACGGCTAGGCTAGTCAACAAGCCAGCCTCAGTACACGCAGTAAGATAGGTCACCTCAGACCGTTCCCAACAACCCGATTGGAGGTACAGCATCAGGGCTCTAACTGATAAAGGTGAGTAAGAGTCTTCACCGATGCGCTATCTGGGTCCGAGACGTGAAACCTTCGACATACGTTTCATTAAGGGTTTTCAGACCCTCGATTGAGATCTAAAAGATAACAAATAAGTCTGGTTGAGGGTGATGGCAGGCCCGTTAGTCAAGTGGGAAAAGTCAGTTTGATAACGTTAATTCAGATGTGAAAATATCAAACGCCATTCTCTGGGTAGTTAAGCAGTTTTCGTTTCGCAACAGAAAGGCCGTTGTTTAACAATCCAACAGTTAGACAAAAGTTGAACAAATGCAGTCTCCACCGCCTAATTTTCTCGGCCATGGTGAGAAGATATGGATTTCACTCGTAACTCCCCACACTTTTGCACGTGCACCGGTTTGCTTCTCCGGACCCGATCGATTAAGTTACCCTTAATGAATACAGTTCACTCAACCAGTTGCCATCTGAATCGAATGAACACAAGTTCACTAAGCTTGGCATGCAGAATCTGAAGGACCAAAATTTGGAAATCGACTGGAATGTGAGGGAAGGACAGACGAATCATGATTTCAGCAAAACCTCTCTGATCGATTGGAAGGCGCGAATTAGGCAGTTCAGGTCACATCGTCAACGTTCCAGTCAACAAGAACGTGCTGCAAAAAATTTCCTGTCTAAAGCGAATCCCCTCGAGAGTTGCCGGATATCTTGTGTTCTAATCTCCTTAGCGACCGAAAGTCCTGTACGGTAATTCCAGAGGCCACACAACAAAAACACCACTCTTCAGGACAAATTCATAATAAATGCGTTGTTCATTTACTGGCAAAACAGCGTAAGGTAACGGAGAGTTAAAGCACCTAGTTAAACGAAATACTGATAGATACGGCGGGTTTGTGATAATTGGTCGATCGGAAAATGAATATTCAGTCCAGATTACTTAGAAGATCGACAATGACATTCAGGTAAATGTGCACAGAAATGCCCTTGACCGAGGGCGGGAGCCATGAGAAATCCAAGTGAGCCAACTGACCAGTTGTCCGGTTCACGAATGCGCAGGCGTACGTATGGTCCCTGCGTGGCAAGTGCTGAAAACCATCCTGTCCATTTTGTTCCCAAGAGCGTACCTCAATTAACCTACGATCTTTATTCTCCTCATTCAGTAAAAGACTATCACCATCAGCATTAGTGAGCACGCGGGTTTGCATAAAGATTTGTCGGCGAAGTGTGTCGGATGAATCATCAAATATCCTGCTTCCAAATTAACCCTATGCAACTGCCCTAGGGTTTTTAAAAACTAAACCAAACCGACGCAATGAGGCTAATCACCTCGACCTGCAACAGCCTGGTAAAAAGGATAACGACTGGTTCACTTGAGATAATCAGACAACCCGGGCCTCATTTAGGTGACCTAGGCAGAACGTCAAAATGTCGTCATTCAGTCACACCTTGTGTAGTTCATGAAATAGTAGTCCAAGCAAACGCCACACCAGCAGGAGGGTCAAGTGGAGGTAAGTCAAAATGAAATCTAGTCTTATCGTCCAGGATGTTCATGGTCCGAACACATCACTAATCAATAGCTCCTTTCCGAAGCGAGTTGTTCCGAAATTTCACGCGAATGTGAATGCACCGTTTAAAGGTGGAGTTTCCGTTATAGTTACAAGATCCCCTTACATTAACAATCTATTCGGTCACCCTACTTTATTGGGCAGAAATCAATCAGTTCCTCACTAAGTATCCAATCACACCGTGACACAGCTGAGGTCTGAAGTACAGATACCTTGGTTCCCTCCGTGTTGCTGATAAACGAGATTGAAAATGTATTGACGCCTATCTAGAGCCAAAACACCTTGTCACATAGAACGCAGTTTTGGTCATTACAAACCTGTGTCGTACGATCTTCAACAAACCTTTCCCAGAATACCTGACTTCAGAGAAAATGTAAGCAACACAACTCAAAATCTCACCAAGCAATCGATGTTTCTATCGAACTGTGTCTGACATGGAAATGGACCAGTAGTTTTTTCAAATAAGGTGACTGGTCGAATTTCCCCCTTATAAAAACGCCTCATGTCTAGAGTGGTAGCATGGATGAAAGAGATCTAGGGGGCCCTGTTACCATTCGGTTCACATTTTTACCGCAAAGAGCAGAACGATCAAGAGGAATCATATGTTGAACTACATGTGAACTTTCCACAGGTCACCATCACAATATTACTAAGATCAAGGCAGCAAATGATGCAGTACACAGAAAAACGTTTCAAAACATTCGGGATCGAATATCATGGACAAGGGCGCCACCTTCCAAGGTTAGCGCAAATGGCCAATAGAGTACCGGAACGGTTTTACCGGTGCTCCTAAACCCTGATCTGTTTTAGACACACGGAAAACCTCAGCAGACAAAGTAACCTGTGACTTAACTTACCCCGTCGGGAGCTAAGGTTTTGCAATCTGCGAATTCATAAATAAACGAAGATTTAAAAACAACCCACACTTCCGCTGCCTCGGAAACGAACTAGGTGTAGTAATAGCTGATTGAGACTCACTATTTGGTTCCGAGTTATAGACACTCTTTCCATCCTCTTCCTTAACTCGAACTTGTGATTCTGTGAAAGACATCTGCACTGGGAACGTACCACTCTTTTCGCCTTGAGCTGCTTCCGACGCGCAAACACACCAAGCCTGATGGACCACGGTCAAATTAGCGCTCCTGTTATGCAGTTTTAACAGCCGGAGTCGTGTGCACAAAGTCCTGACCAATAGAATCGTGTAGTGAGCACAATTCGCTTCTGTGACTGACTCAAATCTTGTGTGCGTGCGCTTGTGCCGATTGGTTAGATCAGTTGGACAGCCAGACAGGTGGAGTGCGACTCAGCAAGGACGTGTTTGACCTATTGCAAAGCAGAAGCGGCGATCCGATCGATTACACAGATGTATGTCAAATATCTGGGTCATCCGCCCCAGTCTAGCCTGTGGTCTATTCCAGGCGTTCATCCCCTCGTTTGTCGATTAGACCACTTGGGAAAACACTTCGAAAGTGTTAGTGCACAAAACCGATGCTTCGTACTGCAAGCAGAGGGAGTGAATAATGTTACGGATAAATGGTATTAAATTGTTTGAAATGACTGGTTATCGTCTAGCCCGTCAAGCGCAACGTTGTGAACACAATTACACCACCCCCGGTGGTGCCACACAGAAGAAATGAGGCTGGGGGCGTGTGATCGAAAATTCCATTTGAATAATCAGGTAGATTCTTAGTAGCCTCTCTAGGCCAGTGTTCTACATCACCGTCCATAAGTAATACTCTAAAAAGCAAAGGTAAGAAAATAGAGAGTAATGGTCAATGTACCCTGTAGTACTAGAAAGTATGTAATACACTGTGAAGAGAATTCATGATTAAACTTCGCACATCTCGTACGGAATTTAGAATCCGGATTCAAGCCCTATCCATGTCTAATATTTGATTTGCCAGTCTACTTGTGACTGCAAGGCCGCTGGTCTTTACTGAAAAAAGGTTAACCGCGCAGGTCTGTAGGCAGGTCCCGGTAGCAGCTTACATGATTGATCTGGTCAGACCATCGTAGGATGAAGGGTGTCATTAATGTATCTCACGAAAAATCCCAACATCGTTTGTCGAGCTTACGTTTGAAGAAACAAGGGGGTAAAGTGAACTGGGTAGGAAGGGTAATGTGAACCAGAGTCACTTAACTGTTCTGTATGCATCAGCCATAATTCAAGTAACCAGACGTAAGTTGAGGGGCGAAAGCTTTACAACACTCCCTCCTCTGAAAGACTGAAGTCCTCGACGTTTAACGGTCCGTGTGATCTTGCCGGCGCCAATTTTAAAGGACGCCTAAGGTGTGCACCATCACAGGAGCATTTCACTTTTTGAAGTGACATGTGAACCTACGCGTTCTCACTTATACGGATTTACTTAAGATTGGTGATCCAAATGATCAAGTCAACAGTTGACCGAGTTCAGAGACAAATGAGTCTGCAAACTTACCGGAATTGGGATTAATCATTCTGGTGTGGTGGTGGGTTTGGTATTAGGCTCAACAAAGTAAAATGCAAGCGGCTCAACAGCAACGTGGAAACGTTTTGACAAATACACTGGGTAGTCATAAGAGCTCAATAGGCCCAGCTTTAGCTGACGTGTTAATGGTTAACAATAGGCAAAAGAAAACATTTTGCAACCGTGCGCAAAATGAAGCCGGTATATCGACGGAAACGTTCCTGGTTAGACGAATTAAGCACCAAACATTCACTTTTGTGCATACAAATCTCTAGATGATTTTCGAATACAAACAAGAGAACGTTTTATGATTATTGGACATCTTAATTAAGCCTCGCGTAAATGGATCTACTGAACGTTAGATGTGCCGCAAGCCAGCACCACCAGGACACTTTATGACATTTATAACGTTCGCCGCCTTTTGCATATAAAAGTTCGCAACATGGAGGAATTGCCGATCAAGCAGTTTTACATGAAGCGCCTTGTGCTATGATGTTTCTGAAAACATTCCATCACAAAATAAAGTAAGCTTGCTTTTTTTGAAAAGTCTAAATGTGCGAATGTCTGAAAAAGCCCAGTATATCAACCTTGCTTTCTAAGATTACATTTTTATGAAGACATCTGACAAGCTGATTAGGATTATATTTGAACGAGCGTGTAATGCAGAAAACTTGTTTTGTTGACATGAACCAAGTTGCTCATAACCCCAACCAAAAGGCGAATTCCACTGCTTTCTACCAGTTACTGTAACTAGAACCTCTCCTGCGGAAGCTTGAAGGCAGCACCAAAGAGACTATACCCGTGCGATTAAGAGACGCATTGGCGCACTCGCCAATGAGAAATCAATTCATCCACGATAGGTCATATGGACAGCAAGTCGCAACGTCGACACTGAATCTTTGTTCACGATCCTAAGAAAACGCCTGTATTTCACATGATTTCAAATAGACCAATGCAATATTGATCGGTCACCGACTGTCGGTTCTATGTGCTCAGTATCAGCTTACCGTCAATTTTGTTTGTCGTGGGTTCATCTGTGAAGTTTACTCACGATCCAGATAGGCCTGCACTTTCAGTCACTCCAGTAAAGATTTGGTGGTTTGTTTCCATGTTAGCCACACTTTGTACGATCGGCGGGAATGTGACAGACGAATTTACGTCGTACTTGGCCTTCTGATTGTTCCATTCAAATGACCTGAGAGGGCTCACTGTAATAGCTGACCAGCTTCTTCATACTAACATTGAATTGTCATTTTGACTTCCTACCCAGGGCTTGCTATCCATGTTAGTTCAAGGAACAATATGATATGAACCGTTCGTGTGAATAAAGTTTCTCACCGAGTCAGAAAGCTGTCTTACCTTGTCCGGCCTTTTTTAATCATTCTGCCCCAATATCACCAAAGTGTCCACCTTATAAACGCCATTGACGTTGTGTGGATGCACTGTTCACCTGCTGCATTCCCGAGTTTGTGTGTTGTACTTTTTTGTGTTGTACTTTTTCGTAGTTCTTTGAAACAGAAAAGTCAAAAGCAGGTTTTCTTACAAGGTATATCTGGATCAAATTGAGCCGCGTCATTATTAGGTTTCTATCACAATCACTGGTTCCCTCAAGCAAACTTCAATAGAAATTGTGAAGCTTTCGTTGTGTAATTAACTAAAGTGTTTTACCCAGATCATCCTCAGGCGTTGCGGATTGCCAACTGAGTTTGGTTCTCCAAACAAGTTCATCACGTTGGTCAACTGTTGAAGTCGAATATGCAGTGCTATATAATGACCTTCGGTAGGACTGGAATCACCGCAAAGTAGGGTTGTATCTAAGCTTCAACCCTACTTAATTTATACTCGGAAGCGTAGGTTGAGGGTCCTAGTGGTCGACACGCAAGCTGCTGCTAGTGAGAAAGAACTGCGATGCTTGACACGGCTCTCGTGAGAAAGGTGAATCTTATTATAAACCGGACGTGACAATTAGTCCAGCTTTGGACAAGCAGAGATGCTGGAGCTAAATGTGTGATTACTTAGATGTGTAACGTCACGATGACATATGAGAGAGCTAGTGGAAGACAGCACACCTGTTAAAGAACGTTGATCCAGCAATCAGAATCCTGTGTTCAATGTCAGTGTTTATTTTGATCAAAACGAAAGGCACGTCTAAATCACTCATTGCTGCTGCTACACAGAATAGCAATAATCAACAGGACAATCACTAGAACAATTGCTACGACCATATAGCAGGATAATTGTCCACCTGAAGTAAGTAATCGACAACAAGAACCTGTACCCAGTGAACGAGAAGTAAGGTGAGGCCATCAAATTAAGGCTAGTGTGCTCTGCTCTCATCGTGGTTTATTCACAACCAAGAAACGTGTGGGATGATGTTGACACGGTTCGATGTTTTGCGTATTTTGTTCTATATGCTCAGCCTTAGGATGCTTGTGCGTGTGCTGACAACCCACGACCAACCGATGATCCCGAACACTAGAGTAAGTTTTTGGGGAGAAATTCGCTTAGTTTAAGACATGTCTACGCCGACCTAGTCTGGAAATTTGGCATTACGCGAAATGAGCGAAAAGCGGATTCCAGGACGCGTGTTGCTCGAGTAGCCTACGGCAAAAAGTGGTATAAGGATGTCAGAGTAAATATTTTGGTTGTAATATTGATATCAGATAATGGGAGAGGGTCGACACAAAAAATGGATGCGACAGTTCAATGAACGAAATCCTCGTAACGATGGCTTACGGTGCGCGATGAAAAAAGAAGCGATATGTGCAAGTGACGACACCTACTTGGCCGCTGGACTCTGTGACGTGTGTGATCGCGCCAGTCCATTCGGATTAATCAGCCGGCGACAAACTCATGACGAACAGCCGACGAACAGGCACGGCGTTGGCAGAGTGTAGATAAACGGGTTCACCTCTACTTTTGGTTTTCATACAAACCACCTGTCCTAGTTGTTTAGTGAGTACCTTCATTTTTCGGAAACTGGGTACAAGCTCCAGTCCGACCGCAATCTTGTTTTATATTTTGAGCTAAAACTCGACCTTATCACCGTAATTAAATTAAAAACTTGCCTAGTTTTCCTAGCGCATCAAATCTGAACTAACTTTTACCAGTATAATTGTTTCTTACTTGCCCATTATTTTGTTGACTGTTTCCTCTTGATCAGATTTCTAAACACTGAATTTGCCTTATAATTTGGAACTTACCGTAGCAGATTCTCTTACTTTGGTTTCAGTGGAAATCAGTGATTGTGGTTCAACGTTTCCAGCTATACGTGCAGATCAGTTCTAGTGTTGAACATGTACCGGTCTCCTTCGGCTTAGGTCAGTGTGATAGACTAGGTCGAGTGGGGATGCTACCAACCTTGCAATGAAAACACGAGATCGGTCAGCGCTTACTTGAAAGTACTCGAAACGATAATATGTGTAAAGATCTTGCGCTTTTTAAACGACAATCGAAAGTGAACAAGTATTAATACCGTCCGAATAGAACTAAGATTGGCTCTTTAATGAATCGCGTTCACCCACTGTGTACAATTAGCTGCGAGCCTGAAAATAGTGTCAGTGGGCCTTTTTAGAGAAAACGTACACAGAAATATGAATAGGAAGCAAGCACGCGGGATTCAGTGGTTGCAAGTGAGATTCTTAACTAAGCGTCGCTGACCGCACCTGTCAAACAGGCTTCTGATTAGGCGTCACAACTGCTGACAGACCATTTTCCCACCTAAAGTTTCAATTGCCAAGGCCTTCAGTTAGTCTATTATACTTGTTCATTTAATATCTTGCATTTCTCTTTATAGGTATTTGTAGTACGGATTATTTCACTTTGCCGGTGGTACAATGAAGACGACTGTTTACTTTATGACCTCACAGTTTTGAGCATGAGTATAACTGCACAGAACGTTTGCGTCTGTTTTAATAGATCTCTTAAGAAACAGATCTTCGGCAAGTTGGTTTTACAAAAAGAACATCGCTTACTGTTTTTGGCTTTCTTTGGAACAGTATGACTGTTTACATGCAAAAATTTTGCTCTGCGTTCCGTTGGAGGCTCTACTCACAAAATATGTTGTTTGCTGAAGGGTAGGCAAACTAATTCGACTTGATCGTTCGTATACCCAAGTGTAATACATTGGGCAAAAAGCCCGTATGTAACTCATCTTTTTACTTCCCTATATTCGTCATTCTAAAAATGATACTGGCGATTTGTCACGAATTGCTAGTTCACCCATATAGGCATTTTATCGAGTGTTTGTTTAGAACATGTCTGTTGAGGAAAATAAAACTACGCTGGACACATTTTGCTTTTCACGATATTCATCAACTACAGAAATGATCCACAAAATCAGTTGCATCTTTCCAAGTTAACATGATTTGCCCCGGTTATCTTGAAACGTGAATCCTGTGTACAGACCACACATTCATGCGTCTTTCATTCACAAGCTAGAAGTGTCATGATAATCGTGCTTCTTGATCAAAACGCTTCTGACTATATTACGATTTCATTTTTGACGAACTTCAGTTGTGCCTCATTGAATGTACAGTTCATTTGGAAGTTCGTGAGGCAGAAAAAGATGTTTGATTGCGTACTTCCGTTTTCTCGTTTTATTCTTGATTAAAGGGTGTCATGCATAAACTTAGACTAAAAATAGAGAAATCAGTGTTAACGTAGAATACTTAAATGTACTGAAGGAAAATACTGAGACCTCTGCACCTCTGCTGAAGAGTGAGAACGGGCTACAAAGGTTGCCAGGGAAATGGTAACCAGGGTTGACTTTCACGAATGTGATAGTCGAGTAGAAGTTTTAATATCTCGATCGGTACCACAGTATTCCAGTTCGAGCTCCTGACTGCAAGCGAATTCCGTCCGTATAGTAGCTCACCCGTTCAGTTTCTTGTATTCAAAGAAAGAACGCATCAGGGTTCAGTCTTGTTAACTTAAGGGTAATCGGCCAATGGATGACTGGATGTGTAGAGTATGTTGAGGGTGTGAATAACGCAATGTTTGAGCATCCCCAAACACATTGATTAGGGATATTTGTGAGCATCGTACAATCTCCAAGGGGACATCTCTGAACACTTTCGAACACAAATATACCAACCAACCACATGTTGCACTTCCATCCACGCGGTTGCCATGGTCATCACCATTCAATATGATCTCTTTTCAGTTGAATACCTAACTCAAGTGAAACCCCTGTAATTGTATGCGCCAATAATAATGATCGTAAACGGCTGTTTGCATCCCTTTTTAGGAATGGTGGAGATCGATCATCTAACGTAGTGTAAATATGTGATCAGTTCAGCCACGGCTAGGGCGAAACCTAGTGAGCTTCTCACGAATATGCTAGACCTCCATTTAGAAAAGGGGAAGAAGAGAGTTCTTTTGGGCCGATTGTCTTGTGCCGTTTGAGGAACTTGATGACAAGTGGAACCTCTATTTCAAGGGTCGGGAAAAAGTCAACAGGTAAATAAGTATGGGCAGAGCCCGAAGACTTAGTCGATGATGCAAATAAACAGCTGAGCCGCTGTTGAAGCTGCCCACCCCAGAACCTTAAGCGTCGTTGTAGGTTATAGGTAAGCTCAACGTTGGGTTCACAAATTACCTCAATCCCACACTGCTTCCTCCTACCCAGCATTCAGATAAGACTGGAAAGTTTTCGATAGTTCCCAGTAGCAGTAGCTTATTCCATCTGTATAGCGCGTTATTTCCAACAGGCCTCGTGATATCTTGCAGTTGCTCCCGGGGTTTTGAGTGAGTAGCCATGTGAGTTAATTTGTACTGGCTGTCGCATGGTGTAATCCTGCGAGAAGCTTTAGTGTGGCGCGCAGATGGAAAACACCTGGTGAAAGTCATTTTTGGCTGTGTATGGACTGCAGTCTGTTGGGGAAAATATCGCAACAACAAATAGACGGCATTTATGAGGGGGTCTCTCTATAACCCAATCGTATCTCCTAGTCTGACAGCACAAAGATAATTCCTGACGAATACTCAGTCACCTCTGTGTATGCGCCTAGGGTAATTCCTACACCGGCTTGATCGGTGGCTTATGTTGCAGGGTCTTCAGAAAAACACACATTGAACGCACACAGTGAGGCGACTAACGAAGCTTAAACTTGTAGCACTGAGCTCAAATCATGAAGCCGTGTTTCAGCAAGATAACAGATGTTGGCCAGCGTCCCATAGTACGTACAAGAGCTGTACGCTGTTCTATTTGTATAAGTATTCGAACACTGAATGAGGCAAGCTTAACTGGTGTTCGGGGGTAGAGTAGGGGTTTGTTTCTTTCAGCCAAAGAGACCTTAGTGTTTGACACCGTCACTCTGGAGTTGAGCTAATCCACCCGTTTACTCGGGTACCTGGCAGACCGAATTAAAGCGTTTGCCACTAGAACCCCTTCGGTCTCGCCGATGTCTAAAGGTGATCAATTTGGTGTCATCAGTTCAGTGATCAGTGCAATTGTGATGAAGGCTGCGCATGAGTTTACACATAAAGGAAAACGGACAGTTCAATTTATTTATAAAAGTTTCCACATGTTCCGCACATTACACAAATCGCTTCATACAAAACGTTTCATATAAACGGCATTGATAAAGTCACCATGCTTAACAGTCCAATAGAAAATGAAATAAACTACGTCCGAACTAGAATGGAGTCTTTCACAGTATCGATTTTGGCAAGGAACTATCTTGACGGTGAGCCTGCGTTCAGTTAAGTAAGCCTCTGACCAGGTGGACAAGAGTTCAAGGAAGCCTCAGCCACGTAGCTCCTATGGAAAGATGAATCGATTAGATTTGTCATTAAAATCCAAGAAAACTTACATCAAGGGACACTCCTTCACCAAAAACCAGTGCTGGTCTAAAAATCACGAATAGTCGGCACATGTCCCAACAGATGAACAACCGAAAACTTATAAGCCCAGAACAACTGCTGATATTAAGATGGTTCTACAGAGCTGGTCGTTTCCTTCTTCGTAAAAGCTGGACACTACACAACTCCGTGCCCTGACTTGGCCAGTGCAACTCTAAAACGAAGTGAGTGTCTCATGCGGCTTAGTCACGACATTCATTTCACACCTTTTCACACCATTGGTAGTCAAATGATTTCAAAGTAGGTCTCCAACGCAGATGATGCCTACGTGGTCAGCGCATCGACACGAGTCAATCAGAACAGACTGAGACAGACCTATAATTTTGCCCCGCATGTTCATTTTTCGTACACAGCACATTTCTTATCAAGTTTATTCGGACGACATTCAGCTTACATTTTGTTAATACCATCTGTACGCTTATTGCGAAAGTTTGTTCTGCTGGAGGTGTCAACGTGGCAACTCGAATGAGCTCATCTGGAGCCGACTAACTATTTACCAGTCGCTGGAACTATCACGTTATTACGGGCTATGCACATCTCTGACAAGTTGTTACAATGTGATCCGACGTTGATGATCACATTATCCACATTCTGAGGGGAAATAGTTGATCGATGAACGTCTGAGAAGGCACCCGTCGGCAGTTTCGGCTCCGTCAAAACCATGTGTATCGGTGCCACCAACACGCCACTTTGTTGGATGTTTGGCATTGCCACAACTAAACCGATACTGTTAAACGTTTCTAGGCTTTGTATTAAGAAAAATGACTACCTAGCTCCACGTAACCTGTCAAACCAGACGAGAGCGACAGACACCACAGTACGTCTTTTGTCTGTCAACTGATCTCTATTCCCCCTACCTCATGTGTTCTAAATTTAACGTTATTCACTGGATCAGCACATGGTTGGTCAGTACTGATCAGTAAGTCCTCGTTAAAATTGAGTCTCCACATGTTTGTTAAAAAGACTTTATAACACATTACTAAATATCCATATCAGTACATTACTCCTGTGGTGTTCGTGAAGTGGATGTGGGTATCTGGCATTTGTATGTGCTATTCTATCAAACTGCTAGGTTACAGAAGCAGATGATGCCAAAAGATGGTTTTGCCGAGAGATGTATTCTCACACTAAAGACGGCCAGCAGGCAGAAACGAAACGGTGTAGTGTCGGCCAGTGTGTACAGCAGAAATGGGAAACCACGTCAAACACGTATATCCACGTAACTTGACCAGTGTTTAATTTTAATTCTACATGAGAATATTTTGTGAACTCTGTTGTTCACACTCGGTGAAGAAGGTGCACGACATATAACGTCAGGGCTGTAAAACCCTTTCATCAGTGCAAGTATTCGGATGAAGTTAAACCACAGTTTGATTTGCTCGTTCGAACGCTCGACGCTTGCAGGCGAATGATGATGTAGCCCTTAAGATGTACAAGGAGGTACACTTTTCATCTGCCAAGGGTGACAGTGTGTTTATGGGAATTTCAAGTCTGTCTCAATTGTCCGCCGAAAGTTTACGATCCAACAGTTGATTACGAAGTACAGCCGAACATCTCAATTCCACTTAATCCGAGAATATTGAAATAGGGGGAGTAACCGTACAAAAACTGCCCATTTGAATTTGACCAAATTCATATAGATCACACAATAAAACTAATTTAAATTGAAGCAGTTAAATCAACAAGAAACACTTTTTCGGCTTCCAAGGTAAAAACAGGCACTAAAACAAAGGGCTGGCTGTTCTAGCATTGAAACTGAAATGACCCGACAGTCATTTTTACCACTTTTGTATGTTAGATTTGCGCAACTGTTTTCCATTGTTGTCTAAGTCCTGAAATTTTATGAAGTCTCATGACGGAATGGGGCGGACGCTACCAAGTTATATCGAGATCGATCAGACAATTTGCAAGCCATAATGAAAAAGTAATCAAATATAGATTGAACTGTATAACCTTCCAAAATTTTGATGGGCAATTACCAGTCGACAGAGAACTATCAACAAACGTTTTGGATGGTCCTACTAAGTCAATAGTAAAATCCAAGGCTCCCCCTTGTGAAATATACCGACCAGATCGCTCGTGCTTCAGCTGAATCTCTGTTTCAGTAACCAATCCAGACCATAGTACTTGGGGCAATTCACTTGGGCTTTCTTTCGTTTATCTAACAGTAAATCTTGGCAGACAGTTATGCTTTCTTTCGTGCTGGCCAGCCAAAATGTCCTATACATCCATCCTGATAAATCCAAAGAGTTGTGAACTAGCAACTGTACACTTGGTACGTGCTGTTAGTTCGTTATGGAAGGGCATTAAAATCGCCCTCATTATTGAGGACGATCCAGCTCACATCACCAACAGTCCTTTCTCCTCAATGCCGTGCTACTATAGTACAAATGCACCAAATTACATACTCAGTGCTGCATTAGGATCTCGCACATGCTACTGTGTTTAAGACGTCGAAATCTTCCAGGAGGTAAGAGATACATAAAAACGCCATGTCATCAACAGAGACAGCAATAAATCGGTGTGAACCACTGATGTTTAACTGCCATATAACCACGAAGAAAAAAATGACAGAAAGAGACTTGATAACTAAAAAATAACCAAGTCCATTCAAACATTCGGTGTCAACGTCATCATTATAGATAGCAATACATCAGTGGTTCACAATTATGCTTAAATGCGTTCACAACCACGAAGATAAAGCAAACCCTACATTGCAAGAGAGAAGAAAAAAGAAGGGATTGCAAAGGGACCTAACTACTGAAAACAACTACGTCCATGTTCAAACATTCAACATCAAGGTGCCTACACCCTGCAAACAAACAACCGAGCTCCAAGTGAGAGTAAGGCGTCATCAACAAGACAGCTTCTCTACAGCTTTCACCGACACACCTCAGTAAATCCACTCACTTCACAGACAACTCGAACAAACAACAACATTCACGCCACTGAGCGCGATAAGCCACCATCTCACCTAGAACGGTCTCCAGTCACCGACTCTGTGAGTCGCGATGGACCCAGCCCGGGAGACGAACTCAATCTACAGTGACCAACCAATTGGTGAACGAATCCATTTCCTCACGCCACGTCATTATCTGTCCACCTCGCACCTCACACCAGTCGGTCGCAGTGTCAGCCAACAGTGCTCACTGTGGAAGCCGACTGGCTCACATCCTTGATACATGACTAAACCATCTAAGCCTGTGCAAACGTAGAGACTAAACAAAAGAACTCGTTTGACAATCACTAACAAACACTCGTTTCCTAACCTCCTCGTTACTTACACGCTGGCCCCACCCGATACGAGCGATTGAACGCAGACACCGCTAACAAAATACCTGAACACGGTTCACGTCTTCTACCCTGAGCGGCCAGGTTTCGCTGCCGTAAACTAATACGACCCTCACCGTTGTCTTATATACGCGACCTTTACGCTTCAACGAAATACCTCTCTGTTCCAAGATATACACCAGATTAGCGAATACCGCCCTAGCCTTAGAGATGCGCGCTTCTATTTCATTCCCTACACCTACACCGCCGCCGCCACCACCACTGATGCAGCTTCCCAGGTACACAAACCGGTCAACAACCTCCATGACTACATTGTCTAACATCAAATCTACGTGATCACAACAATCCTGCAGAAGCAATTTGCATTTTGAGGCTGCAATGTGCATTCCGAAGTACACAGCAGAACGCGAAATTGCGTCCAACATTGTTTGTGCTGCTTGATGGTTGTCAAACAGCAACACCTAGTCGTCAGCACAATCAAGATCAATCAGTCTTTCACCAGGTAGGAGGTCCACGCCGCCATCTTGTGAGTGCCGCAGACAATCCTACATTATTTCGTCTATGACGAAATTTAAAAAAAATGGTGACAGCGGACAGCCTTGACGTACGCCGCCCATGGTGCTCAAACTGTCAGACAGTTCACCGTAAACCCTATTCTGAGTTGAACCACGGGAATAAAGTGCCGACAGTATGTTCACGTACTTAATCGGCACACCTCTGCGTTAGAACGACTCTAAAAGTGTAGATCGATCCACTGAATCGAACGCACCCTCACAGTAGAGGAATACGACAATTGTTGGACGGCGGTACACATGACGCTGCTCCACAATTTGACGAACAGTAAAAATGTGATCTATACATCCCCGCTCGGGGCGAAACCCTGTCTGTTCCTCCCTAATGTTCACCTCTCGGGCTGCAGTGAGTCGGCGGATTATAATGAATGTTGGAACCCTAGAAATGACTGGGGTCAAACTAATTCCTCTAGGGTTTTTGCAAGAGCCCCTGATACCTTTCTTGAACACAGGAACTATTGTCGAGTGACCCCAACTCGAGGGGATAGTCACCGTCGTCCACACAAGTTGAAACAAATGAGTCAAAGCCTGTTCTAATGCCATGTGACATGTGCCGGTACAAGTTCGAATAATTCTTCGAATACGACTCCAGTGTTAGTTCGCGATAAGTATAGTATTGGAATAGGGCCATTTAGCCCTACGGAGTTGTCCACGTCACTTCAAAATTCGTTGTTTGATAGGCGCTTGTTTTCGGGATCGTGTTTTTGCTCCTTGACCGCTGTGAATAAGGGGAACTGTGATTTCCAAACTGGCCCTCCTATCAACTTCTGAGACGAGCACGTACTAAGGTCTTTACGGACCTTTAATCACTCGTTGCCTGACTGTCACCGTTCTGCCAAAGAACTCTTACACGTAAAAGATTTCCCTACACACGTTGGATGATCTTCAAATTCTAGTTTCGATTGATTAAGATGCCATTCTGTGTGACACTTTGTACGAACATATGTCGACTGGGCTTTGAACAGAACGTGTTCTACATGATAAACCAATCAAGCAAATAAGGTAGTGGATAATGTCAACAGTTCAACAAGTTAACTGTGACTAACATTCAGCTGAGAACACAAGGAATCATGTCGTCTTTGCTACCGATTTCCGTATCTCCATGAAAGCGAGACAAACCAGGTACGGACAATTCCACCTTACAACAATTGTGCTGACGTCAACCGTGAACGAGGTTTAGTGAGCACACATAAATCTCCGTTCATCTATTTTGTCGAGGAATCAATTCACCTTACTAAAGTGAGAGTACACTGAAGTGGTTTTACTGTTCATAGTGAGCATAGCAGTCAAATCAGCTTGAGAAGATTTCGTAAATGAGAAGATCGTAACCAGTGCACTGATGTGTACCTCGAAGTCCACATCATTTATCAGAATGGCAGTGAGTTGGATTGTTGGGTCCTCAGATTGGATGCGACATATACGTACATGCTACCTGGAGCATCCTGTTATGCGCCTTGGGATATTGTCTCTCCTTTCCTAATCTGTTGACTTACTTGCATAGGTAACCGGGTCAGGTTACATGCTGTTGTCTGTGGCTGCTTCGCTTAGGAAAGTTATGTGCAATAGCTTAGGCGCATTTATTGAGGCCAGTCGTGGCTGACGGTTTACTCCAGAGAATTTTCCTACGATTCGGCTGCGGATAATGGAATGGCGGCCAATAAAAAGCAAGACAGCTGAAAACCAAGGTCAGCTTCAGCCAATCAGAAGGCGACCGGCTGACGAAAGTCATTAGGCGGCGTGATGTCAGCTCTTGAATGTAAGACTGATGCGTGGTGCTGCACACCCCAGGATTTACGCGTAATCCAGTTTTCATTAAGTCGTGACGCCGTTACAAAACCGTCTAGCATAAATTCCGAATCACGTATGATGGGTACGTAGGTAACCGTGTCTGTTGGCCGTGTTCCTTGAGCTCGAAGTTAATTGCTCTGACCAATAAAGTATTTATGCGCCTCAGTTGTCTTCTATATAAGGACAAACTGTCTGGCCGAAAAATGCATGTCAAGCACAACATCCTCAAGATGCTGCAGTGATGCAGGTTAAGTTGACCTTTTTGAAACGAATTCGTCGTGCTCCCAAATGATTCGAATTTAACTCCCTGTTTGCTCATATGTGTCGCGACTGATGATTTATCTCACACTCTACGTCTTCTGACTTTACCATTTGAACTTAGTCAGAGGATCCAACCTATTAATTAGCGATTGCTCCTTGTCAGTGTTGAGATCTCTGTGATGGCCGTTTGCGTGAATTCTACTGAATACGGGGGACTCTCGGATCACTATTTTTCATTCTGCGCATTCTGCTGCAACCGGCCTAACCCGTTGGGATCTATGGTTTTGGTGCTTTTCAAGGAGTACCGGTTGTGGTTGATATGAAGGTTGAACCCGTTGGAATTCTGGAGAATTGTCTGAACAAATGAAGAGCCGCGCGAGGAATCCTTAATGGATGATCCAGGGTATTCAATAGACAGGGGCCAGTTGACAATCCGACTAGCGTGGCTCACGAACTACTTAACAAAGGCATGGATATGGTGGAGTGAGTAGCGGTAACCGAATAGGTATTTGATTTACGCTAAAATTCGCATGAACGATCACCATTGAGACGGTCGTAGGAACAACCGTAGATCCAATGGACGAACTCACGAAACGTGTACTGTGAGGTGCTTCAGCCGGTTAGCACATTCCCATCGAACACAGAAGCATAAACAAACCGGTTTTTCAGCAAAAAAAGCAAAATCGATTGAGACAGCTAAGTTCAGGTGCGGCAAATCAAAGGCAGCGCATACTACGACAATGTCTGATTTATGCAGACTAAGTATAGTAAACCACCCTGTTCACTCCTCTTCGCCACTGTATAGTCAGGGAAGTTCTCCAGTTTAATAAGATTCAACTACAATGCATGCTTACATGACTAACAAGTGTGCCTTATTCTGAGCGTATGAGGTGCATTGAAATGAAGGAAAACAGGACCACTCAGAGATGACCTTGAAAAGCCGAGAAATAGCACTCATCACTTAGAAAGTGCGAAGCGCCTTCGAAACATCTCGACTTGGTTTTGTAATGTCAACATCTGTAACAAATGCAGCAGTTCACGGTGGACAGTTCACATGTTATTGTTATTGTCCAAAAACAATCAAGGGCGCCAAAACATCAAGCTAACGGGAGACATGAAGGAGATATCTTCAGGTTTTCAAAATTATCCACTTACACTGAGAAAAAACAACGAATACACAACAGTAAAAACTGGCTCACCGTATGGTTAGGACAGTTAGGGCAGAATCTTAAGCCTAACCTGTCTGTCTAAAGACCGCTTCTGATTTGACAGCATTTTGAGGTCAGATGCCAAATGGCTCACTTTTGAGGTAAGAATGGTGACGACCAAGAGCACGTGTGAAGTTTACGGTGACACTGTGAGCTCGTTTAGCACGTTCGATTTGGTATGACGGTCCCGCTGTCGGTGGCAGTGAGATAAAACCGAAAAACCCACAATTCAGTTCGTGCACGTGGCTTCGGCGTCCGCAACAACCAAATCCCAGGCAGAAAGCGAGCGACAGATGGTCGTGCTATTGAAGTTGCTATAAATGTGTCTCGCCGGGTAGACGACCGATGGGATAACGGAACAGTTCATTGACCTAGCAATCGATTGGCCAATCAGGATGCGTGTCGGAAAAAAACTACGAAGCGAGTGGCTGACCTCGTGGATGATGCGTTCTCGAGGTCGGCATCACGGTGGGGGTGACAATGTGACTGAAAGGTAGACATGGATAGTCCAATCAGATGTTTTTAGGTTGGCCGATCGATAGGGTGTCGCTTAGGCGATAAGAAATCTTGCTTCAGGTTGAGTTGGCCACGAATTTCTACGTATTTGAGTTGTTACTTGGGTTAACTGACCAGTCAAGGGGATGTATATATCTGCTGAGCAAAGCGCTGACTGCTGGAAAACGTTTAGGACGTGCTTTTGCACAGTATCTATGGCTAAGTATCGTGGGTGGTCATGCGTAGTGGTGTACGAATGGGTGTGCGGAACAGCAGCGCATGATTATTCAGAAGTTATGAATTCATATTGACATGAAATATCCTGATAAGAGAGATACGGATTAAACGCTTGGAAAATGCGTTCGGGTAAATCCAGGTTACACAAGATGGGAAAGGACGGTACGGAAATGTCATATCACTAACTTTCACTTCCGTTGACGGTGTAAACACATGACGTTCAGTGAAGGCGGGCAACAAAGTGACTGGAGTCTTGTTCAAATCTGTTGGTCTGTACATACCATTCTAAACGCGCGACAAGCTGCCAACGCAACGTCCATGATCGAATGACAGACAGGCTAAAAGTTTACGGTTGCTTAAGCCAGATCCACGTTCAGTTGTAGGACAAAATTTGGGACTGTCAAATAGAGGCTGTTACACTGACCGCTTCGCTTCCATCGAGCTGACATGCGTTTGCTGGCTGGGCTTCATTCAGTTGGGTTGTTTTTCGTGTTCTTCAGTCTAGTTTGTCGGTCAACGTGGTCTAAGTTGAACGGACATTCAGTGATCAGTGTCATCACTTTCAATTCTTTGGCCAATTGGTTTGCCAATGAGACAGAACCTGGCATTAGTTCCTCATTATTTTCCACAAGTAATCCCATCGAGAAAAAGATGAGTCAACTTCCCCAGCAGTAAAATTTAAGCAGACAGGAAATCTCCTATTAGGCCGCTTCTATAGGGTCAAACTTGCAAAATCAATTATCGGTAGTTCATTTTCAGTACTGAACAACGGCACTAGTAAATTCCGGCATGAACCACGTGAGACGCCCTACTGCGTTCGTCAATCCCCGTATCAGTTGGTGGACTCCATAAAGCCCAGTGGGATAAGTGGTTAACTGAGTCCAAGTGTCAACTTTTCATCTCTCGGATGGTAAGCAGCATTGAATGACCATTCGTGGAATCCAAACCAAGAATGAGCTCCGATCAAAGTCTGTAGTGAAACAAAACACAATTGGAGTTATACTGAACGTTTGAGCTTACCAGTCAATGTATTCCTCAATCACCGTTAGTCAACGGCTTACTTGACCCCAAGGGATCGCGTGTCGTTTGTCTCGTGTTCGTAAAGTCTTTCGATCCAATGATTTTTGCTCGGTTTGCTCGCCGTTTCGCGCATGCCACTTGGTTACACGGTGTTGGTCGTCGTGAGTGATCGTTTCCACCGATTCCCACCTCCTTTTGATCGTCATATCGCTCGAGTTTTGGCGAGTTATCTGCCGTTGTTGACTGACATGTGGTTGCCCCTTTTCCAGCCAACAGTCAGCTTCAGCCACCATTACAGAGAGTAAACTTGGTCCGATGTTTGCGCCCGATATTTCATCCGCAGTTTTCTCCTGCCATGTTCTAAAACAAACGTTGTCTCACACATGGAGAACTGCTTGGCTAAGCTCGTTTTGAACTTAGTGAGCACTCAGGCTCGTAAAGTTTTCAATGGTATCATGCTGAGCTAGAGATGATATTAGAAAAGGACTGTTCAGAACTCGTTATTGATTATGGTACATGTTTGACTTAGCAAACCCCGTACACTTCGAAGCACTAAGACAGTCGTCAGTTTCAAACGAATGTGTACATAATAAATGTACTTCAAAATGCCACCGAACTACTTGACAACGGTCGATACGGATAAAACGAAGGCAAATATCCACTCATTCAAATGCCCACTTGGACAACACACTTTACAAAGGCAGTTAGAATCAGCTAACAGCTTCGAAACTGACATGAGAAGAGCGTGGCTGTAGACTGATTGAGCGTTTACTTTAGCAAGGTCTCAGACAGTGTTATCCTTGTGACAGCCAGTGAGTGACCTATCGTCATTGAAACACAAGAGAACTCTCAGAACGGTAAGCGGGACGAAATTCCAAATACCGACTTGGTCACACAATGGATAGTCGTGTCGGAGCTGTGAAAGCAGGAATTCGATTGCTATGATTGTGAATGAAGCGGAGAGAATCATAGCACACGGTTGTTTACAGGCAGTCAATGGAAATTAAACTAAGATTTTTTGTTAGTAGAAGGTGTGAAACGAAAACATTGTTGTCAATCTTTTTCCAACAGTTTATAAGTTGATCAACTGGTGCGGTGGGGATGATGGAACACACCCTGCTACTCATGAGTAGTCATGCCGAAACAGACGGTTAGGTATTGAAAGGCAAAATAAAAGAAGGAACACTGGAATGCACTCTGGCAAGAAATTGTGGTCTCCGTGGAGGGACATGGCGTTGGCAAATGAAGTGTTTCTGGATTATTGTTATATGCAGACGAGTGTTTGTGTTCAAAGCGATGTTGATGCTCCGCTTAAGCAATCCTTATATTAACTGCGTTCAGGGTGGCAACACTAATTCACTTTTGGTCCTGTTTTATGGCGGTTTGGCTGAGCCCATTCATTTCCGTTTAGTAATATTGGTGGCCAGATCGAGTGGAGACGTAGTGAACCACATCAGCCGATCATCTGCATGATCTATCGCTGGTCAGTAAACCCAGTCAGTTAACCGTGAAACAGAGCTAAAAACGAAAACTCCAATCCTGAAATAAACCTAAACGCGACTTTTCAAAAAAGACATTGTAAACATATATTATTTGACTGGAGTTAACTGGAACAAAACTGAACTTTAGCGTTCCTCAACAAACGGGGTTTTCGAAGAGTCTATCAGGAGTGAATCAGCTTACTTGGCAAGACAAACTTCAAACTAACCAGCTCATTAGACCTAGCCACTGGGGCTTGAAACAGCGGGGTGTGCAGAGGGAAGCAAGTGTATAAGTCAATTATTTCGCAACACTCAATGGGTGGACCAGGTATTTCACATTATTACATCCGATCCGATCTGGTCAGAAGCCAGTGAGAAAATCTTGAATGTCGGATTTAAAGATCGCCACACTCATGGGTTTCTGATGATTGTGTGACCTACCGATGTTCAGAGATGACTTCGTTCAACCGCACCAAAAACAGTGAGGTAGTGTTAACCATTAACATTGTGCAGATCCATCGCTAGAGGAGCCAGGTTATCGAAACAGATAGTGCTGGATGTCGGCACTGACTAGAAGGTCGTGACACTGTACGTGTGTTGATGCTTCTGACATGACTACATCAGTGATGGTTGAATGATTAAATGCGGGGAGTCCCGTTGACTACGCCAGACTAACTCCTTATCGGCTCGGCAATATCTCCTGGTGCTTGGCTGAGTTAAATGGTCACAGCTGAAAGGTGATGGAGTGGCGATGCCGAATACCTAGCGCAAATTTCATGGCAGAATTCGCGTAACAGGAACTTGTTAAAGAAGCCTATTTTTCCTGCCAGAAATCGCCCCCTTCCACGAGGAAACAACTTCACTCAATCAGAATGCACAGAAATCCCCGCGAAACATTCAAGAGGCAACCTTCGCTGTAGTTTCACCTGATCGATCTCTCTTCAGCTATCACTACTGGTGGTTTAATGTTTCCAGCTACTACCTTTAGTAACTGTCCTTCGACCTACTGATTCAGCAATACTTGCAGATTATCATGCATCATATGAACACCCGATATTTTTCTCCTTGTTGCACAAGTTTTGAGGCATAATGAAATGGCTTTTGGCATTTGTCTTTTGATTTGACGTCGGAACAGTTCGCAGGGACAGTCGGGTTAATCTCTGAAATAATATTTCCCTTTTTTATTACAAGAAGGAAAATTCCATTTCTGTCAAACGTATTACCATTCCGTGAATAAACCGCTGGAACATTTCGGGGGTTTACAACGGAAGCCATGTGGAATGAATTTCGGATTGTTTTCACATTTTGGAGCATAATGTTAGGAAACAGAAACATAGGAATGCGTCTGTATTTAGTATCATCACAAGCCGTACCATAATTTATTACCCCTCTGTTCATCGTTTCTTCCACATATTCACAATTTGCAATCTAGATCGAAACTTGAACGTATTCGTCTACATTTTAACAGCTCTATGCAATCTTTAACACCTGGGTCCCCATTTGTCACGTGCACACCAGTTGTCAGCTGTTTGTATGCAGTACACACAAAGTTCGTGGGTGAAACTAATGCAGAAGGACTTGTTGATATCAAAGCGAAGGTTTTCAGGGCCATAGCACCACAAGACCGTCGGAATGGGGCTGGGTCACACACACAGTAGATTCAGGCTCTGTGGATGACACTGATATCGAGTCAATCAGATCTCTATGAGCTTACATACCCAGGCTTTTGTGAAGTGTAATCTAAATCATGGCCGTTTTCGCAAGTGATGGCTACGGAGGTGCCGATATCCGCAATAAATTACGTCTTTCCTCTACCCCACATACAGAGCTTGGCCTTAGGTGCACTGCATACATGCGCTAAACTCAAGTATTCATGTGCTAGAACGAACTGCACCACATGTTGTCAGCGTTTTTTACTGGTTGACCTACTTTGCGCCTCGTCTTGTGGGTTAGCTACTTTGAAACATCATCACAAACTTATTATAAGCCTCCTCAATCGGACTGAAAAAATACCACGACATGTATCTGAATACCTCTTAATTATTGAGGAAGGTATGGGGTTTCCGTCTGTGGACTGAAGGTTGACGAAAACTGCTGCTACCTGTATCCCTGGCCGTTCTTCGCACACTCGATTGACAAGCACATTAAGCACTCCTATGTAACCACCAGTAATTCCGTGAGACAGGAGAAACCGTGTAAATCGCTGAAGCACTTATAAGGTTTTCCGTTTCTGAGGTTAAACATCCACCACTTTTCGAGCGAGAATTAGGGACGACACGGTTCATTTTCACATCTGCCCGATTACGCATAATAGTGTAGTGAGGAGATACGGTCGCACCATACTACTCACACCACTATTCAGTAGCAGCGGTTCGAGATGATCGCGGATCGAGATAATCGCGTGATAAATACGGCAGAGATACGGGATGGATC